>CAKAEH010000433.1:0-131203 GCA_916381525.1 Cercopithifilaria johnstoni
CCAGAAGTATAGTGTGCCCCCCCCCCCCCCCCCCCCGATAGTGTCCAATCAGTTTTTAAAATTTGTAAACATCAAAATTTGAATAGGTAACACTGATGAAAATTCATAATTTACAATATATTTCAAGATTAAAATCTAATTATCTGATTAAAATAATTAAATTATATTATCTAATTAATTAAAATCTAATTCCTTGAAGAGAACGAAAAACTGCAGAAGAACAAACCTTTACATCGTCCTTTGTGATAAATCAGAAGTTCGTTATCATGACGACATGCTGACACCGACATTAAACATTCATTTTCATACCTCAAATAACGAAATCAATACTGAATTAAAATTCTTATTAAAATAAACTATAAATTATGATGAATAGATTGAATAAGTTGTAGTAATTATCTGAATAGGTTGTAATAATTAGTGAATTTTATATTTTTTCACACCGAAATATTCATTCAATTTCCATATGATAGATTTTAGAATATGTTAATCTGGCACTAATTTTGATCTTTGCTGCAAACTTCAAATTTTCTCTCAATCTTTTAGCATAAATTATTCAAATATTTGCAAAACGATACAAAAATATTCATGCCAACTTACGTATTGCCATCAGTAGCACAAACAGGATCAGAATGCAATGGACATTGTTGTGAACAACGACATTCAATACGTCTATCCGTTGTTACCTTGCATATTGTACCTGCGGAGCAAATGAAATCTTTGCAAGGATCTGAAATTTCTGATTTAAAGTAACTTAAAATTGATAGAAATTTAAAAATTTTGCAATATAAGATTTGGAATAATTATTTATAGATTAAATTGAATATATTTGTAGATTAAAATTCTGAATTGAAATTATTTGTTCTGAGGCTTATACTTAAGAGAATATCGAATCCGCTTTAATCATTTATCAGTGTTCGTCTCCTTATGAAAGATTAATGGATGTTATTTGAGAATACATCTTTTATCTAACTATTGAAAATAAAATCTACTAAAATTTTAATATCAATTTAATAAAACTACAAGAGTGTTTAAAAGTATTCTCATTTGATTTTTCGCTAATTGGTTAAATTAAAAGAATTTTGGTACATAAAGAATTTTGAGGAAAATTTATGAAGGAAGATATATACTTACCGCATTTACCATAGTATTTTATACTTTCATTATGCTTTGTTTTACATGCATGTGCTCGGAGATGACATAAAGATGGATAATCGGTTCCGTCATTAGAGCAAACAGGTGATGATTCAACACTGTCACCAAAATTATCACACTGTTCTGGGCAGACACAATGCGCTGAGATATAACCGTTTCCATTCTCCGATATCACACATTGCTCACCAGGTCCACATCGCAAATCTTCGCAAGGATTACGCTTTTCTAAAGAGATCATTCGGAGATATCGCAAAGATGAAGTCTAAGTAGTGATACTAAAGTTGAAAAAGTGAATAAGTCAATGATGAAAAACTGAAATTAATAATTAAAGACTAAAAGAATAAAGAAATACTAGGAAAGCTAATAGAGTATAGAAAAAATTGTACACTCATGATGAGTACCATAGTACCATGAAAATAATTCTAGGTTACGCAAAACTACAGGAAGCGCTTACCATTTGTCCATTTGTAACAAGTCAGAATTAATTTTAGATTCAATGAAATAAAAAGAGCGATTAATAGGCAATAAGCCGACATACTAATGATAGTAGTGCTTTTCTAATAAAATTTTTTTGAAACAATAATCTATCGGAATCAGTACTTAAGCAAATGAATACTTAATGCAAATAATCAAGATCGAAAATTGATTTAAATTGCCAGAAATGAAATTTTAAAATTGCAAAAAATTTTATTGCATCGAAGTGAAATATTAATAAAGATGATTTGATCGGAAAGACAAATATTGACGGTAATTGATCGAAAGAGTAGAATTTTAGTTCAATTCATTCATTTCTTGACATAAAACGCTTAAGTGGAATATGTCATTTAGCAAATTAAACCCAAACGATGAAGACGAAGAAGTTGTTGTTATTAGTCGATGGGGCACTTTTTGTTGCAGCCAAGAACATATGCAGCATATTCGATTGCCTCATTGGCTATGTGTGCCTTTCGACCATTTCAAACATTATTGAAGATTGAGAAATATTTCATTATTTTTATTTTTATTTTCAGCTACCAGAAATAGTCAGTGTTTTATTTGAAAATATATTTTGAAAGCATATTTCATTTAACTCTATCTTCTTGAAGCTATATAGCTGCTGTATTTAATAGCCTCATTATTGTTTTTATTTGAAATAATAATGGTACCCTTACTCTCTTACTAATCAATTTTAAAATAAAATTAGCTCATTTTCAAATTTTTACAAATAAAAAGAATGAGTAATATGAAGAGGAAGAAAAGATTGAGAGCATTAAGCATTAACTATTTTATGCTTCGTTTCTCTTTTATGATTCAAATAAAAATTATTGTAAAATTTAAAGGTAAAAAAATTTTTTGAAAATTTAAGTTCCGGTTGAAAGAAAAACTTCAATAATTACATTTCTCGTAGTGTATCCCTTCCTTTCATTCTTACGGAACTGTTCAAAACAAAACGATCGAAGGAAATGAAAAGAAAAATTACCAACAAAAATCAAATTTGTTCATTCAACAATTAGTAAAAAACGAAGATAACCTGAATGTTAACAGGTAAATTGCAATATCAAATCGGTAAAATTATGGATCTGAATTGAATTTGCTAATTTAGCTTTTTTGTGCAAGAAAGTTTTTCTCGAGTAATTTCTACAAAAATGTAACCAGGCCATAGGTCAAATACTATCACTATCTTTATGTGAGCATACAAAACTAGAAATTAATCAAATTTTAAAATGATATAATTGAAAAAGTAGTAGTATTGCTAGATAAATATTATTTCACTTATTACAATAAGTTTCTTTCTCATTTCTAAAAATGTAAAAGAAAATCAATTTGTTATTTAAAATTTATTTAATCCTATTTTCCTGTGGAATCAAGAAATACGGTAAAAGAAAAGAATATACCACATGCACCAATTTGTTTAACTCGGATTTCCGATTTTTCTTCCGAACGCGCAAAACACGAACGCACTGCAAGATGACATTCACTAAGATAACTCACATTATCCGAACCACATACCGCTGGTCCAGCTGTATTACAAAACGAACGACATTCACATTTACCGCTGCAATTTTGTTGAAATTTCAATGAATTATTCAATTTAAAGAATCAAGAAAAATCGACTAAAATATTATCAGTGATACTTTTACAAAATTGTAGTTATCATATTACTGACCGTTAGTTATCAAAATATCAGTATATTATGGAATGCATATGAGTAACATATTCATCATTAGTTATAAATCATAATAATTTATATGTATATTGTGATATTGGTCGTATTTTAAAATTTTTTAATGGATTAATTTTTATGCGCAAGCATTAAATGATAATAGCTTGCATATGATAAGATAAACATTTACTGCAATAATGCTTTGTTTCAAATATTTATTGAAATTGTTTTAATAAATTAAATAAAAAAAGGTTTAACCTATTTGGCCGACATTTAGCGCCATATGGACATCGTACTTCTTCACATTTTGCTGAAAAGAATCGTTTGCTAATTAAATATATGTAAATTAATTTGTGCAATATATTCAACATTATTCATTTTTATACCATCCCACATATCGGATATTTGTTTAATGTTTAATTAAAAAAAATGCTATTGAAATATAGGAAAAAATTCAACAGGGCGAAATGGTCATTTTATTCAATTTTTGGTCATTTTATGACTCATTTCGAGCTTATTTATGCTTTCAAGCATAAGCATTGAGTTAAAATGTCACTTAACTTTTGGAATATTTTGGAATTTAAACAAAATTTAAGCCTTTTAAAAATTTCTGACAATTGAAGCATTTAATAAAATTCTCACTTCGTTTTATATGTCGCTGCTTTTTACGCACCCAACCTGAAAAGAATTATAAATTCAGATAATGAAATAATGAATTAAAGAATCCGCATTGAAAATATTGGTCAAAGTACATTCGTTGTGACAGCCTCGTCAAGAACACTAAATTGTATATTTATTTCTCTCTTACGAAAACTATTAAATAACGCTTTACGATTCATACCTGAATCGATTGTCTAATCTATGGTTGAATTTCAATCCTGATTAACAATAATAGCAAATTTAAACTTAAATTAAAAATATTTAAAAAGCTAATTTTTAGGAAATTTAATAAATTTCTGGAGTTAATTTTTGCAAATTACTCTATTTATTAATTACGTTAATTTAATTTACACGTGTAATTTGTCTTAGTCAACAATTAAAATACATTCCCTCTTAGAAAGAGAGGAATGATCTAGACCAGGTATCAATGCAATATTATTGAAGTTATGCAGAGGGTCTTAATGACAGGTCAAAAAAAAGAAATCATATCTTACACTTACCGATGTTTCTTCATTAATTATCAGAAAATGTCAATTAAATCATTTGCTAAATTAGGCACAAAAAACAATAAAGATTTAATGAAATATTCAACAATTTGAAAACGATTATAGAAGCTCAAAAAAAATTCGTATTCAAATTTGAATTCGTTTTTCGACCTAAACATTAACTCATTTTCATTATCATTTAAGGCGTTGAATAAAAACGTAACAAATTTTAGGTCCCTAAAAATCGAAAGGCCTAAAATTTTTTAAAAATTCAAATTTTAGACCTCTAAAAATTGAAAGATCTAAAATTTTGCAATGTTAACATTTTAAAATTGTTGGTCCACTTAAAAGAAAATCCCTAAAAATTTTTTAAAATAAAAAATAAACTATTTTCTTTTTTGTCTTCAAGAAAATAAAACTTTTTTACAACTTAAATTTCTGTTATAAAATTTGGCAGATGTATGGATGAAAGAAAAAGAGATATTCCAATAGCACACCTTCGTTATCACCGATACCTCCCGATATCTCCAAATGTTATCCAATTAAAAGGAGCGGAAGAAAAGAAAGCCATTCAAACTACAAGAAACTATTCATTTTTCTTTTCTCAGATAATGAACAGCTGTGAATTGATGGAAAGAAATTTTGCTTAAGTTAATTACAGAAGTTCGATTAATTGGGCGCTATTCTGTGCTACAAATAATTTATGCCAATTGGCTATTTCCGGATGAAAATAGACGGATAAAATGGATAGTAATAAAAGAACTGTTGAAATGAGACATTGTGAAATTTTTATGAGAGATGTGCAAGGAAAAAAACCGGAACATAGAAAAGGAAAGATTTGATGGATGGAAAATTTATAGCTGCCAACTCTTTGCTTAACCGCCATATGCGTTCCGTATTTTTTAAAATGCCAAAATAGTCAGGTAAATGGATAAGAAAAAGAGTGTAAAGGTTGCTTTCAAATACCTTAACTAATTACTCATACATTTTAATTAAATTTTTGGAAAACTTTGTCTATTTCCGATTAATTGTTTAATAATTTTCAGTTTAATAAAATTGAATAAACAATGAGATAATAATAGTTATGTAATTAACAATTTCACATAATATTAGTAATTGTTATTGTTGATTTTTGTAATTCAAATATCTTAAAAGAGAAAGAAAGAAATTTAAAAAAACAAATAGTTAACCTTGAAAATGAGCATTGAGCTGATCGAGAATATTTAGATTAATGGGAACCAATGATGAATTAAGATAAAACAATCCATTAAGCTCATTTAAGAGGATTATCTTCGTTTCTCGTTCATGCAGAATACTCCGGCAGATCTGCAATTAAATAAATATCTTTGGAGAAATAAACAAAACTATAACATATCAGGTTGAATTAACAGAATCAATTCTTAAAACTTAGAATCAATCATACATTCCCAATTAATATATAAATATTTTCATTATCAACAAAACACTTTTTTTTCGACTATTGCAATAAAATTTGAAATAAACTGCTAATTATAAATGCTTGAAATTCCATATATAGTTAATGTTAAAACAAAGCATTTTGAAAATTTGTTTTATTTATGTATTGTTTTTTTTCTTCTCTTTATTAATTTAAATATATTCTTTTATAAGAGGAATTTGGCAAATACGTGAAGTAATTCTCAAATGTTTTATTTCAACATTAACTTTATATGGAATTTCACGAATTTATAATTGACAGTTTATTTAAAAATTTATTGCAATAGTCAATTGAAATATTAAAATGGAATTTCGATGATACACTTTGATCTAAAAAGCTCTCTTTTTATTTTACATTCTAAATTACTACGAAAAGCAAATTCCAATGTATTTTAATATTTGAGAAGTATTTTTATAATTGAAAATTCATTTGTAGAATTTTGAAACAAAAGATAAAATTGCTCAGTTATTTAAATTGGAATGGGTAATTAGTGATACCAAATGTAAAATTGAATTTGAAATCAAATTTAAAAGAATAAAATATAATAGAAATATATTTGTGATATAATAGTAATAAATGTATTTAAGATATGCCAATATCATTTATTACAATTTCAAGATTAAATTTGAAAGGAATTAAACCTTTAATAGGTAAATTTAGCAGCCTTTAATATTATCGCGAAAGATTTAAAAATGAATTATTTACCTGTACGTTGCCTAACCCATAAATGGCTATTTTCTTCCTACCACCGATAATATTGAAACCTTTGAAAATTCTTTTCACCCGAACTGTAGCAGTCTGCAAATAATGCAAAAGAAAATAATCGTTGTATATATATATATATATGGATGGGACAGAATTGATGACCTCACTGATCAATAGAATAATATAAACAGTTTAAAGTAAATGATTAGTTAGTCGTTTCCCACAGCAACAACAGAAAACGATTTAACAACATCTAGAAGATATTAGAATGAAGTTAATACACCAGAAATAGAACGGGGAAAGCTTTGACCAGAGGAAAGTGAAGATGTCAACATTACACATTGTGGAATCAATCAACTCTCCTTATTGCAATCAAAATTCCAAAAATCGTTGCTTTCAAATTTTATATGAAATCAATTCTTCCTATTGTAATCAATGGAATCAACCCTGTCGGTTGTAATCAAAATTATCAGATTAGAAGATGTGAAGGAATTCGCATATCGATCATCATTTTGCTTTGAAATCTTATGAAATGTTTTGATGAAGTTACAAATAGAAATATTTATTTATGATAAAAGACCATCTGAAACAGTCATCAATGATAAATTTCTCAATAGGATAGTGATAGGAAGAAAAAGAAGAATAATTTTTGGCAATTCAATAGAAATAAGTTATGGGAATCCATCTGTGTTGCAGTCTTACTGCAATCCTGTATTGAAATTGTCAACTTCTGCAGTCTTACTGCAATCGTTTCTTTTTGTATTTCATTCAAGAAATACATGAAAATGTATTGGAATAAAATCTATTTGCTATTTGAAATACTTCGCTGATTTAATCAATTTTTTTCTTGCTTATCTGTCAATTGCAATGAAAAAGAGATAAAAGACAAGAGGATAGTTAAACTGATAGCGCTATGTATTTTATGTGCTTTCTCTATTTTCAAATATATTATTTAAAAGAGAGATGAAAATTAACTGTTGAAATTAATCTCTTGAGAGATGATCGAATTATAGAAGATGATCATCAACCTCAGATGTACTAGTTGAATAGGTACCACTGTAAACAGTGTATTAAAAATGATTCCAAATTTAAACATGAAAGTTTTGAACAAATAAAAAACTTGCTTTCTCATGAAAATGTATTCGAATAAATTAATTCAAAAAATCTATTATTCGATCTTTCCTTACTACTAATACAGTCAGTCAATCGAAGTAGATGGGATCATAAAGCAATAAAGAGTATGTGATATCCCATATGTGTATCCAAAATTTATTACTCGATCTTTCCTTACTAGTAATGCAGCAAATTGAAGTAGATGGAATCATAAAGGAATGAGGAGTAAGTGATATTCCATATGTGTTGCTAGAATCTATTATTTGATCTTTCCTTACTAGTAATGCAGTAAATTGAAGTAGATGGGATCATTAAAGGAATGAGGAGTATATGATATCCCATATGTGTATCTGATTACATTTCAATTTCTGAACTCCTAAAATCCTCAATTTAAGGGTCAATAATAAAACTATTATTAGTTTTGGTATAGCATACCTTCTGCTAATTGGAGTTAATTGTTGCAAAGTTAAGTTTAGATTGTCTATTTTGTATTTATACGACGATGATAGATTTTTTCCAGAGAATAAAAGAGAAATGAAAAATGAAAAAGGATTAAACGAAGAGAGAATATAGTAAAGCGATGATGATGATACTATATGTAAGATAAGAATTAATAATAAAAGATAATGATTGAATGGATTATTTTTGCATGAATAAAATATGCCATAAGCAAATAGTATATATAGTATGGAGAAATGGCTTTTTCATAAACGGACAGAATAGTTAAAAAGAATTTGCGAATATTTAAAAAGAGCCATTTCAGAATAATTATTTATTTATTTTACTACCTGAAGGTATGTACACAAATTAAGAAAGGTATGTTTGTTTTTTTAAAGAAAAAACCTTTCTTAATTTCTTAATGTAAGGAAGTTTCAATACTATCGGGAAGTTTCAATAAATGCTTCTTTAAGTTATAATTGATAAAGAATAATTATTACCTGTAATTGATTATCTCTAGGATCAACGGTAACATCTAATACGGTAGCACTAATAATAAGTGGTGCATGCTCTAATGAATCATTGAATTTTACTGGATCAAATAGGCAACTGTAGAATTTATGAGAAGTTAATATTCTCACTATTAATGATAGTAGTAGTAATTGCACAGGAATTGCCATAAATAATATCAGAGTGTTTTGTTTGGTTCCAAAAAGGCACAATTAAGCAATCTTTAGGCCTGACATTCAGAAATTACAAATAGGCTCAGTTTATGACCAATTCAAATCTTGCTCTTTTAGTTGATGATGTTAATAGTAGCCGAAAGATGGACGATGTCAAAGAGGTGAAAAGCAAAAAACTCCGCCCCAGTCTTATACAACCCGACACACCCACCCATCACGATATATTGAACAAAAAGAGTTTTCTCCTCGGTCTACTGGGACCGATAACATGTCTGGCCAAATATGGCTGATTTCGGAACAAAAGAATCAAACTTTAATTTTTTAGCATTTATAGGAAATTATGCGCAATTTGTTATATTTGCTTAGTAAAGTCGTATCGTCTCAAAAAATATCCCAAAATTAAAATGTTGAAATAATTGTGATAATATCACAATTATAGTTGATTCTTCTTTTTCTCTTATCAGTGGATAGTATTCAATTGAAATTGATCATTTTTAAAATTTCGTTTCTTTTTTCTTTCTCAAATTATTTGATAATATACTCAGATATTCAGTTAGATCAGTTATCCCAATCAATAATTCATATCATCCCCGAAATATCTTTAATGATCAATTTGAATTGAATTATTTGATAATATACTCAGATATTCAGGATCAGTTATCAGATATTGGGATCAGTTATCCCAATCAATAATTCATATCATTTCCGTAATACCTTTAAGATAGAGCAAGAAATTGATCAAATATTATGAATATACTTTCAATGAATATTTTAAAGTTTAAATAAATCAAACAATTAGACATCATAAGTTAGTCAGTTTCATTCGATCCTATTAAACCTTTTCTGCATAACTTTTAAGAAATTAATTTAACAAAAAATGTTGGTAACTTTTTGGTTGAGCTTATTATTCGAAACGCTCTAATCAGCGATTAGTTTAATGACAGTAATTAAAATGGCAGTAATGGATTATGGTAGAGATAATGATAATGATAAGATAAAAATGATATAAATTGCAACTGTTTTTCTCACATATATTTGCTACTTTCATCTAAAAAAGGTAAAAAGTAGCAAAGAACATGATAGAAAATTGGAGAAAACAGGTATTTTTTTAGTATCACTTATTTAAATATTTAAATAGATAAAGTGATAATAACTGATAATAACTTAATCAGTGTTTTTAATTAGTTTAAGAAAAATTCAAGAAAAAAGTTGGAAAAATACATTACTTATTTAAGCGATATGAATTTCTTAATCTTATCAAAACCATTCATTTCATAAATGATTGGCAAGAAAAGAAATTTGCTGACGCCAAAATGGTAAACAACAACGAGATTAGATCAGTAATTATCTGGGTTTTTTAGCTGGAAGATCTCATCTAATATTTTTATGATGTGATATCGGATAATGATGAAGTTCATCATTCAACTCTAACTTGCAATCGAAGGTCTATTTCAGATTTTAAACCGTCGTACATTACCTTTAATTTTACCTCAGTATTGCTATTGTTTCCTTTATGCTTAATTAAAAAAGAGAGAAAATGCTAGCAGCAATTCCAATCGTCTAGAGAAAATCAAAACTAAGCTAAAATTATTTTGGTAAATGATAATCATCGCGGGTGAATGTTATAAAATCATCGGCAGACTACTGTAAATGTATTTCGTGAGTGACCAATGAAACTTATTCATTTTTGATGGACAATTAAGATAGAAATTTGAATGACAGTTGCAAAAATCAAACAGTAAAGTAAAATTTGAGAATTTGAATGAGGGAAGATATTTACTATATGGTGCATTTAAAGTTTTTAGCCGTGATAATCGCTCACCACCTATTGAAGCAAGAAAAATGTAAACAGTATATTCTAAGTCTTCCCTTCAGTTTTCAAGTAAACTATAACAAAGAATGTACCAATTGTTGAAAAAAACTTCTCGAAGATTTAACACCCACTTAGAAGATTCCATAAATTACTGAATTCAGAATTTTGTAATGAAAAAATATTTAAAAAATATGCGCTAAATCAACAACGTTTAGTTTCATCTATCTCCTACCCCCTGAAAATTATTACCTCCAAACAAAGAATTGAAGGAAGGTAACTTTTCTCACCAAATTACTGAGCGGAAGCATATAACGCCTCAACCATTTTCAGTACAAGGAGTATATCAGTATATATTCTACATAAACCTAAATAGAGAAATGACAAACACATCCATTAGATTCCAACTTGATTAAGTTAAAATTTGTATTTGTAAAAATTTACAAGCGACATAATCCCAAAATTTATTCACTTGAGAAATTTATATCAACAATTATCAACCTGCAAGTATGTGACAACGAAAACGATCACAAAGCCGTTCCTTTCGGAAGTACGAATATGACTAATATTATCAATCACCGTTTCTGCAAGACCATTTCACCACCAGTTGCGAAACATAAAGATGAATTTACTAAGCGAGGAAAAGAAAAAAATGCTGAAATACAGATACTAAACTTAAATTTAAAGTCCTTCGTTACGGAAACAGCTATAAATACAAACGATGATAAAACCGGATTAAGGAAGACAAACAATGTGTCAACTATAAAAATTCTGCTCTATGCAACCTTTACAGAAATTAATACAAACATCGACAGCTTAAATAAAGCCGCGTTATCCATAAGTTCAACGTAGAATCTAAACAAAAAAGCAAAATAAAAAATCGCTTCGAACAGAAAGGAATCGCTTATTAAAAAAACAACTGCAGTATGTTATCATCCTTCAGGAATGATTCCGATTATAGCATTAAAAATTAACAGTAATCAACGAAAACAAAACTAGTTGCATGTTGGCGAGTGAAGTGCATAATGTATAAGGCAGAAATAGAATCACAAGATACAGATGAAAAAATATCATAAAATCGAAAACTAGTAAAAAACCCAGGGGACCACGTTTGCATTTCCAAAGTTAACTATAATTGCAACCTGTTTTAAAAGAAGTTCCAAAGAGCCTATAACAGAAATTTTATCCATGAAATAGCACTAAAGTGAACCGAGCGATTTGTGAGAAAACCAGTATGAATACAGATATCTACTCAGCCTCGTAATTCGTGAGCATGAGAAATACAGTAATTAGATACGAAATATTCAGGGCTGTCCACAATTATTGAAATGATCTAAAAATTCACAGTTATTCAATACAAACAGTATCTCCATTACGTGAAATATGAATGATCTCTTAGGTAAAAATTACGGAGAAACTAGAAGTCAAAACTAGCAAAAAACAAAATTAACAATTCTAACTAAAATCATGTCGAGATCACCTTGGCAGATATAGAACAACCATTATTATGATGTTCCTGAAGCAGCTGCCTCAGCTGAGCAATGGACGTTTCCAAAAGTTTAAGATCCTCATTCAAACGATTCGCTCTGAGCTTCTCTTCCTCTACCTGAAAACTTATAAAAAGGAAAGTTATTCTATATTTCTATTCAAAAACTCAATTACAACATTAATCCTCTCGACTTGAAGAACACCATGAATAAGATTGTTGTGAATTTAATCTACTGTCTTTGTTTCAACATGAAGTACTAATATTTAATATTATTCCCAATTTAAACGAAGAAATTGGAGAGGTCAGAAACTCTCAATGTAATGAAGTATGAAATGATACAATCGAATATATAAATGAATATAAAGTATATTTTTTGCAGCAATAAAAAAGATATTTTCGTGCAATTATGATTATTCTCAATCTTAAACATAACAATTCCATGATGTTAATTCTATTCACTGCTTCTATTCAACGCATCAGAAATTTCACTACAAAACCCAAATATACGACACGAAGAAAATAAACAACCAACATCAAAAACCAAATATCTCCACTAATTTTCGAAAAGAATCTGGGGATTAATTGATAATTTCGGAAAAACTAATGAGTTCCAAATGCCTTTTAATAAAATTCAATCCACAGAGGCTTAGTATTTCCGAGATGCAAAATCACTCCTATTCACGTCAATAAAATCACTTCGATTCATATCTAACTTCTGAGCAGACTCAGACTTCATCAGGAAACAGTGAAAAAACACTTGTCTTGATAATTAAAAGCACATGAGTCTGTTACTTTGTGAAGAGGATCCGAAAAGAAGGGTTTCCTGAAAAATAATAAACATATATCAGACCTGTTTCTCGAGATCATTTATTTTTTGCAACTTCTTCTGCCTACATTTTGACGCCGCCAAGCGGTTACGTGCTCTCTTTCTTTCCAGCTTCTTCTTCTCCTGCTCCAGTGCATCATAACTATCACCGCTGCAAAATCTATTGTCTTACATAGAAAATCAGTTTTTCTGAACTGAACTTCAGTTTTCAGAATTGAAGGAACAAAATTGTAAAAAAGACAGTTAGTCACAGGAATAAAACTTGACTATACACCAAAGCGACACATGGAATGGAGTTTCCATTTACGATAACTAATTACGACCAACTAATTTTTGAATACAAAACTGTTGCACGAATTGAGGAATCACTAAATATCTCTCAATCACTGCAAGACAAATGCTTCCAGTAAGAGTATGTCATATACTCACGTATCACCGACTTTTGCTGCAGTGCACTATCTAGAATCTTTCTAATGGATATATTTCTTTCAACTTAAAATAACGTTTGATGTCTAGATAATTAAATTCACAACGACTCTGCTTTTCAGAGATGATATTTAACAGAAACTTTAATGGTGTGCGATAATACATCTTATATAAGGAAGTACTATCCAGACCACCAACATAATTAAAAAAATTTTCTGTCCTAACAACATTATAATACGGATCATATAAATCTTACTGCTTATCTGATGTATGCAAGCCCACTTCCTTATATAAGATGTTCTGAACATTTGAAAATATTTATGAAAAAAATTATATTTATTAAAATATAGCACAGAAATTCACGGACAAATTCCATATATTTCATATTAATATTATATATATCAACAGATTTAGGATCATTTTTTTTTCCTTTAAGATCAATTTTCCAAAAATTTATTTTCCCCTTTCAAAACAGGCCATCATTTCTCGTGTCTGCAAGAAAGGATAGAACTAATCTGTACTTTCTGCATTTGAATCAAGTACGCTTGTAAGTTTTAAAACATTCGACCTTCACTTTTCAATTTCATCACAATTTTTATCATCAAAAGTTCAATTAATTGTTTGTTTCTTACTTGACTCAGCGCATTTTGTTGAAAGTTATCGTCAAATACAAATGCAACAAAACAAAAGAAAAATTTAAAACTAAAGTAGGGACAGACTGTCATTAAGATATCTTTCAACAGCAGAATGGAAACCATTAGGAAGGAGCATTGGAGTACAAATTCACTTCCTACAAGCTGCATTCGAGGAAGTTTGTGGTTTAAAACACTAATTTTACTCCGACAACAGAAATTAAATTGTAGTGATTACAAGGAAAACATACGAAAATGGACCCATGAAGATATGTTCCTCCTGACTTCGAGGACTGGCACTTGAACGTATGGACGATGCGCATGCTTCAATTTCATGATTACTTTCACTGGTTGCATAAGCATCATAAGCTGATGTGCCGTTGATACTTTCCGACTGCAAGGATGTCACCGAACTGCAATCTAAAACGAAACAGCATTCACTGTAATGAAAAATATAATCTTAATTACTGAAAGACAATTTCTAATCGCAAAAAAAACAGACAATACAAGTTAATACAAATTCCGCTTTCTTTAGTGATGATACAAGATACGTAAGATGTGAAATATAAAATATGCTATCAAAAAGAGAAAAAATTGAAGAAATGATATTTTCCTACAGTTATATAACGATGCTTCAGAAAAAAACAATAGCGCTGAAGCTAAAACAAACTTACATTGAAAAAGAGTTTTTGAGCATGTTGGTGAAACATAATTATATACATATATAAGTTGATATGTAACAATGAACCTGGTAATTCATTTTTTATGGTTATATCATTGGGATGCATAACAGCTGTAGTGGTTGATGATGATGAATCGACTGGTTGCTGTTGAAGCACAGAAGCTGTTGTTGTTACCGTGGAGGACGTAGCCACAGCATAAGAAGTAAGTTGAGTTGGAGTCAACTGACTGAAACTGTAACCAGCAAGTGAACCCATACCACTCATAGCTGCCTGCATTATTACTGACAGAGATTCCCTAAAAGAAGGAAGTATTTTGAGGTTTCACCAAAAATATAAAAATACAGAATTCAAAAGTTGAATAGGTATAGTAGTTCAGCTCAATAAAGCACTGGCGTGGTTGGAAAACGTAGCAAACAAGTATTTTTCCAATTAAAAGAAGGAGAAATTAAGCACGGGAATGAAAATTAGATAATTTAAAAGAGAGAGGGAGAAATATTTTACTCCAAAAAATGGATCACAGCCAAATATATCATTAAGATATATGAATAATCCAAGAATCACTCGAAAATGCAACAGTTCTTGATTTCTTCGACTTCTCATAAGTAATAACTCAAGCAACGTAACATGAAATAATTTCAGGCCATCAAAAATTTGCAACATTCCCTAAATACGATTAAAGGAAATAAACGATGAAAAAAAAGAAAATACAAAAAATATCAATGAATTTAGCAGACGACATAAACAAGTCAGGACAAATGCCACTAATTTTGACCGATAGTGACAGCAAGGTCTCAAACTTGGGGACTACAAATTAATGATATGAACCCAAAAGATGTCAAAAAGAATGATGTAATATTAACGCAGCACAGAAAAGATGTACTGTCATACAAATGGAAAAGTAATTAAAAATATTTGAGCCAAGGTAGGAAGTGTGTTCCCGGATCGATCCGTCAGTATGAAGGGAAGAAGGGTACACTATCGCAATAGCGGGTAGAAGGTATGGGTGTGAAAATGGAAAAGTAAACAGTGCGTTCGCCGGATGGGCTGATGATGGTACAGCGTACAAAGCTGCAGCCGCTGCAGATGCTGCTCTTGTTGCTACTGGTGAATCATCCAAAACAAGCAAAGCAAGCCAAAACATAGGGGAAATGCATTTGAGTGAGTTTTTATGGAGACTAAAATAGTCGTTCGGTTCGTTTATTTGAACGTCTGTGCGCGCACTTCCGAGGAGTATGAAAGAGGAGAGACCGGGTGGAAAGGAGGAAAGGGAAGAGGCGGGGGGGGGGAAGGGGAGGGCAAGCAATAGTACAGAAAAGACTCTCACTTCCTCCAAACAGCAACAGCAACAGCATCAACTCTTTTACCTTTCCATCTTCCCTCTGCAATAGCTAGACAGTTTTCTACAAAATCCCACTTGACGGGCACATCTGTAAGAAATGAGATGCGCCACGACGAGCAATCACACCTCTGTTCCTTTCTCAAGTCCCGTAATATATGCCCATATGCCAATGTCTGCTGATGTCACTACTGCTCTGGCAGGTATTATTACTAACAATTCAAACCAGAAACTGATTACTGTTTCACATATTATTACCAGAATAAGTTATGAGAGAAAATATATTATTCCTTAATTGTTCATAGTATTGTGAACTTCGGTTAGTATAATCTCTTCAGTTAACCCCAATATACCAATCCCGCAGAACCAACAACTGGAAGATATAAGTAAATATTTCTGCAACGATTAAAAAATGCATCTACAAACTGTCTCTTCTTTCATATTATTGAAATCATGAAAAGGCAATTCGAAAATATCCAAGTATTCGAACAAATCGCAAGTCTATAAAGTGAAGGGGACTTCAGTCACTACTGTATTATGAATTGACATTCTATTTGGCTTTAAAAATTTGGGATTGAAAGGAAATAGATTAAAAAAGAGCAGAAGTAGGAATCAAAAAAGAAACGCACTCTTAAAATCGGCTAAGTAGAAGTCACTAAGAAAACTACAGGAAGAATAATCCTATCAACGACAAATTTTTCTGCCAGCGCATTTTTCCAGGAACTCAGTCTTCTGCTCACAAATTAATGAAATTTAAACATTCTTAAAAACTTGCCTGTTTGGACTGGTAAGTACAGGACTTGTCACCGTCTTCGTTTGATCGTTGTTACTAGTTGATGCGGTAACCGATTGAAATAAAGGAGCCAAAAAACTCGGAGAATTAAGAAGTGCTGGCGATGGAACAAATCCATTCAACTGCTGCACCTGCGTTAATGCATCTGAAATATTCTCCTGCTATACACCTGAATATTTCACTTCGCATTAAATTTAAATACACTTAATAATATTGTTTTCAAGAATCGACACAGAGTACAATGTTCATTCGATGAGATTAGAATTCGATTTTCCTCAGCACAGAGCCGAAAATATTTTATTTGGCGGAGAATCTCCAACCGAACATACAACATTACTAAACACCTCATATATGAGGCTATTACCTTATTTTTCAAATTTATCGCAAAAATTAAAAGTTGAAAGAACAATAAGTATTATATGATGACATTAATCACATTCATTATGAGATATTAATAGTTATGTTCGAGTAATCAAACGTTACAGTAATATGGCGAAATATTATACTTTTCATTCTTCTAATATAAATCACTACTACGCTATTGGTGCTGATGTTGGATTATTTTCTCCTAAATCATTTTTAAAGTTTGATATTAAGTTGTGATTTAGGAATAATGAAATTTTGATTTGTTTGTTTACAAAATAAGTTTAATATTAAGTTGATGATTTAAGAAAAATAAAATATAATGATTAATAATGATATGTAAGAACCGAAAAATAAAGAACGAATGTTTGAGAAAAATGCAATAAAAGATTGAAACAAAAGAAAATGAAAACCATTTCTATATTTCACCTAAATAATGTTTTCCCCTTAACTATAATAGCATTCTGATGGCATAATCTCCATTTCATTTATGTATATGGAAATAACAGAAGAAACGATGAAAGACAAACTGAATCGAACAAAACTAACGGAAGTTTAAATAGAAACAACAATGTTCCACATATACAACACAAAACGCTCTTCCATGAACATATTTTTACTAATGTTACTTTCCTAATAAAACAATGGAAATGTAAAAAATGTCCTTATCTCTACAGTTAGTTCTTGAATGTTTAGAGGCTAAGAAGTCTCTAGCTTCTTAGCTACGTTTAAATCCTAAAATTGATATTTACATGATCCATCGTACTTATTGATAAGCATTCTTCCATTCATGGAAACACAAATAATTCCACTGATTCAATGCAAATGAATGCGACAGGCGCAGCATATTTGAAATCGTAGCCCGAAGTAAACAACATTACGGTAATGCCAGAAATAAAGTGACCCATCCCAAAACAACAGATGTGACAGGAAATTGCGCAATGAAATGTCAAAGGAAAATACCATATCTCCTGCTTATAAAGCTGTTCGTACACTTCGATAGCGATGCATAAGTAATGCGGATTAGTTTAAGTCGAAAAATGAGAAGTCTTTAAAAGCTGACGACAGATTAAAATATGCACCAGGTATCACTTGAAAAAAGTCACAGAAGATTGCATACGCTTCGAGAAAATGAGAAGGAATTTACTCTAACGCGGAAGTTTCACAACTCGTAGCAAAACAACCTTGCCTTACAACAGAGGGAAAGTGTAGAAATCGTTAAATAATTCAACTTGCATTTTCTGTTCGCTTCCAATATCGGTAAATTTTTTTGATGAGAAATACGGATGAACAACCCAGGAGCATCCACAAATCCGAAAGAATTATAGTACTGCGGATCGATTTTTCAATTCATTTGCCATATATGATCAAGCAAAAAAACCGCCCTCATTTCATTCTTTTCAAATACGAAAAGGTACATATAATATTTAGACAAAATGTCTTCACGCTTCATGTTTTTATGGAACAAAATACGGATAAGATTTAAGACAAGAAAAGTTATGGTTCATATTATGTTACTACTCGGTTTCTCAAATATAGTAAGACTATGAATATAGTAAGGCTACTCGGTTTCTCAAATATAGTAAGGCAATGAAATTCTTTACTGTCAAATTATGCCTTTTTAACACCTTACTGGATCTATGTTCAACAATCCTGACTAAATATGAAAAAAAGACATTAGCGATGAAAGATTAAATTGTGCTTCACAATTATGTGGCTCATTTTACGAAAGTCAGGAAAACGATTGGAATAATTTGGAGGTTAATAAAAATGTAAGACAGTTCAAAATTACTTTTCAAATTTTGAAAACTGTGTTTTCAGCTGCGACGTTTTCTTCATGTAATAACAAATTAGCTCAGAGGAGGTTTGATAAAGAGAATTGTCGGAAGGATTGCTCTGATTATTATGAATCTTCAATTTCACAAAAATATTTTCATAAACGACCGGTTAACAGCAAGCAGATAATTAACCGTGTAATAGCGTGGTATTTGCAAGAGAAAGGAATTTGATTATTCTCTTGATTATCCCCTTAAGTCAAATATTTTAAAAATAAACGACCAGTTACCATTAGGAAACACAGCCGAAAGTAGAACAAGATCAAGTACCAATGTACTAGACATAAGATGCTTCATATTTAGAATTCACAGAATTTCATTAAATCGCCAATTAAATTTGGTGATTAACTAATTTTCTTACCAATAAAACCTTGAGCATATTGTCGCTGCGCCAATGTAACTTCAGAAGGATACAATAATTTCGTAGGAGTTGGCGTGGTTGTGCCTGTAATAAATAGTAGCTTTACAAAGGAGTAATTTTCAATACATATCCAATTTTAAGAACCAACAGATCGGCAAAATATTTGAAATTTGTAAAAACAACCAACAGTTACAGCTCAACAAACTCGCGATTATATCACTGCAATACTATTATTATTGATATGTTCTATTAAATCTATTACCTTGGGAAAACATTTTCCCTATTGTTGGTGATGCTTTGATGATATCCAGAAGATCAGCACTAATTATTTGCTTTTTTGATGATGTAGGCGATGAGAAATCGAGATGCATGCTGCTTTTTAGTTGCTTCAATGATGCTGCATTCGGTGTTGACAAATCAGCGGTTGTTGCAGCTGCAGCAGATGGTATTGTTGACATTTCTTTTTTCGAAATCCTAAAAATTTTAGAACAGCATTAGACAAAGCAATATTCGATAACGGACAATTCCGTAGAGTGTCATTATAGTGCAGTTTGAAGACGGACAAAATCCTAATCCTAAAACATATTGAAATGACTCTATGATACGGGTCTCACTCGAATTCAAGATAAACATATCAGCATCTTAATTATTCTAAAAGAAATTCAGACATGTGAAGTACTATACGTTTTCCTGTTTTAGGATTACAATCAACACAATTCATACACAATTGAAAAAGTTTCGATGCCGACATTATAAACAATACAAGGGCATTGATTTTCAAAATTAGATATTTGATCAGTAAAGACAATAAATTTTAAAGCTTTCCTCATTTCTTTCTTACAATTTGGTTACAGTATATTCAAGTTCGTCCAATCCTTTATTTAAAGGAACTTTTTCAAGTTTCCATACCAGCCAAATAATCTATTAACTCCTAACTTCACTGAAATAAATAGGCCACCATATCATGGAAATATTGTATGATATAGGAATTGTTTGCTTAGAATCAATAAAGTTGGTGGTAGAAAGGCCAAAAGAGGCCTTAAATTCATTATCATTCACTGATTAAATTATTGAAACATTTTTTCTCATTCTGCACTAAGGAAAAAAACTGGTTCTTTCCATCCTGTAGATTCTACAAATAAAATAGGCATCCTCCACCTCTAGTGAATCAAATCAAAAAATGATACGACTGAGACGATGATTGCATGACGACTCGATATTGTTCATACTCATCGATACACGCAGCAAGGCTTGGTGATTGCTGGGGGTTCCCTGTGCTGTCGCGTGACCTTCGCGTTATTGACGTGATATTACTAAAGATCACATTCTTACTATAATGTGAGTGTGTCGATATTTTGAGAGTCAGACTAAGAAGAAGTGGAAGAAAACATGGCCTGAAGAATATTTGCGGAAAATGATGTCATTAAAATTTTCTGACAATCTGTATCTTTCAAAATTCAATGTGACTTGAAAATGATATTAATGGGTTACAGGTATGCTAAATCCGTGTTATATCAGACAACTAGCAAGATTTCTTCAAGTCATCAACAATTTCGCGTGAATATCATTTATAGAAATAATATCTACATGGTAATATCTCGTGGAAGGTAATAATAATAATAAACAAATAACGCATTGTAGGAAAGAAAGCTTATTGTGTTTATACTTTATCTTCCATAGCATTAGAGCTAGGAAAACCTTATGCGTTTACAATACGATAGTTGAACAAGTTGAGTTTCTTTCTTAGTATATTAAAAAGTATGAAATAAATAAATGAACGTTTATAATAGCCATATGCAAAGCCAACATCTGTTAGGTAAAGATATGGTTAGCTAGATTATTCCAGAGAAGAAAGGGCAACTTGCAACAGATCTTTTCTGCATCTTCATGGAAATTATCTAAAATCTTCCGGAAATTTTTACTCTACAGAGATAAAAGAGGCCCACTAACACCGTTAGCTGCATACATAAAGATATCCGTCACACGGATACGTATGATGAATTAACAAGCGTACGCGTATAATTTAGCTGAAAAACGCCAGTAGAAATATGCTCGACGATAGGGTGCTGTGCTGTGTTTGTTCAGCCTGAAATGGGATGAGTCAGTGTGGAGTCAGTTGAACGGATGAGTCATGTTCTCTAGCATCCCCCAAACTCTA
The DNA here is from genome assembly GCA_916381525.1 of Cercopithifilaria johnstoni. Lineage (NCBI taxonomy): Eukaryota > Metazoa > Nematoda > Chromadorea > Rhabditida > Onchocercidae > Cercopithifilaria > Cercopithifilaria johnstoni. Next base: position 21,551 of record CAKAEH010000433.1, read on the forward strand.
CTCATAAGCAACACTATTTCTTTCCCGCACTTCTTTAACACTCTCCGCGTGACGTCATCATTTTTAAAACAGCCCTCACTTCTATCGTCTCCCACTTCCATTTCTTGCATGTCAATGGGTGTGGAGATAGGAGTGTTATCAATGATGAAGTACGGAAGAAGAGATCATCGATGAATTAAAGAATAGCGAAAGAATCGAGTGATAGCAAGTGCAGTATATTCTGCGAGTATTTGTGGCGCGCGTGAACCTAAACGGAAATATTGCGGCGGTTGTTGGCTTTCTTGCATTGATAGCATGTTTTGCTGTCTTGGAAGTAACATATCACATTGCTATCATCACGCATTTTGCTTCCACAATAATGTACCTGAAATTGATCTCCATAATTAAAAAAGCATAAATAAAAATATAGTGTGAGCAGACGTATCAGGTAAAGCTAAGTGTAATTTGAGGAACTTTATGTAAACTGTCAAGAATCATCGATGAGAAGATAGGCCGTCTTGTCATATATCGTTATATACTGAGGACGACGTTTCATCCCTAGCACAGATTTGTAAGTTTAATTTTACGATCCATTTTGCGAAAAATACTTCTTAAATCAATTACCCAATTAATCTGTGTTTTCTCTCATCTGTGTACTGCTATGTTTATCCCAAATGATAATATCAGATTAATTCCTACCATTTGAAATATAAATTTGATTTGCGATGTACGCATCAAATTGTCCCACTTATTTAAACCATCCACAGGCAGAGCAATAATACCATAACTTTCATCAAAGCATTCAAAGTGACGAATCGTATAAGCAGGAAATAAGAACAAGTATCAGTTGCTCGGAAGGGCAACGCTTTCGTCACATTAATTAGTAAAAATGGTATGAGATCATTGCGGGGAAATAAAATTATGATGATGAAAAGTGGAAAAAACGACTTCGCCAAAAAAAAGTTGTCTCATTTGCTTCAACCTTCACAAGCTTTACCGAAATAAAGGTAGGTGACGAAGGAAGAGATGAGCAGAAATATCATTTGTTAAAATAAATCTCTTCGAAGAAATCGTACCGGCCTCACACCGATAGATGTCACTGGAAAGAACTATCGCCCAGGTAACTAAACAACCCTCTATGCATTATATAATTTTTCAACAAAAACTTTCCAATTGTAAATCAAATCGATTTAAAAGTTTTATTGTAGAAGTGAGGAAAAAATAAAGCGGAAGCGATGAAAATTTTAAATGATGCAAATATTCACTATCAATTTCACATTTCATCTGCATAATTCAACATGTCAAATATGTAAGTCTTTCATATATGTTAGCAAAAAATGCAATTACTAACCATTTCTTTTTTCATCAAGATCAAACTTTGTCGTAATTTGTGTAGGAAAAGTCATTATCGTTGATATTGTGGGATGAACTTTGATCGATTTGAAAAATTATCGGATAATAATATGAAAATGTTGAAGAGTGAATGAACTGGATTGCAGAAGAAAAATAAATAAAATGACAGCAAAACAAGGAAAAAGAAATGACAGAATGTGAATGTTATTGCATGGACGTCTTTTCTTTTCCGACAAAAATTAAATATAAATGATGAATTATTACTGAAAATACTTCATTTCATCGTATCTATCGTAATAGCAAGTTTTCATCTCTCAAATGATAACAAATTAATGACATTTATTAGAGCTTCTTCTTCACACGGTATGTCTCTCATGTTATGTAAGGATCATTTGTATCATCAACGTTTAAAGCTTTAGTTAAAATTTTCTAAAGATCACTATACTAAGATATTTTCATGTAAATAATCAATAACGCCAATACAGTAAATTATTCTTATCGAGAATGCTATCAGCAAACTAAGATTTAAAACTGATCACAAAGTAAACTTGAATATGCTCAAAATACATTGGAAATATAATTATATAATTATATTTACTTATGACTTAAAATATAAATATATAATTACATTCACCTACGATTTAAAATTTCAAACTTCTTGTGAATGTACTTCTTATAAAGGGATTTTCTATACGGCACTTTTATTATCAGTTTGTTGGATCTTTTGCAATTATCAGTTTGTTGGATCTTTTAAGCATCAAGTGATTTTTAATCTTTATGATTTTGCAAGAACAATAGAATAATTCAGTGTATACCAGTTTTAGATGTATGAACAGTCCTGAAGCATCCAAACTGAACTCACAAACAAGAAATTCATTTCCCATCTGGAATATCAAATAGTGTACCTTTTGGTGTACTTTATAGGAAGTCCTGACATCTTGTTCGGAATCGTTAGCATTCTAGCCATAATTTAAACACTAAAACCTTTTTTTCTTTAAAGCAATCAACCATTTATTTTCGTAAACTTAATCAAACTTTCAAATTATTAAACAGCAGCAATTTTGCCTTTTATCAAGAGCAAAAATTTCTTAACTCTTACCTCCAAAATCTTCGTCAATGCAAAAACCAAACAATCTAGGAATTATTTTAACACAGAAAACATCTAGAAAACATTTTATAACACTAAGCTTAGCTAATCTATAATAACACGAACTTTCCCGGTAAGCAATTCGTTAAGTAAATTTTAGCACAATTTTTATGTCAAATTCTTGACAATTCATTCGAGAAAAAATTTCCTCAAAAAGTCAAAATGAACAAAGATATTATTTATAGCAAAAAAAATTATAAAGCAATGATACAAAATGTTAACTAGAAAGGAATCATCGGCAACATTTGGGATGATAAAGAGCAATGATAAACAAAAAGTAACGATGACAAATGGCTGAAAGTATTTATCAATAATTCAACACATGAGAAGTCGAAACGCTATAACACCATTTAAAGGAAATGTGATGAACTAGAATAGCACAAATATTTACATGGGCCTAAGTTGTTGTTTTAAGATCTAAAATAAATTGAAATCGATATAAAGGAGATGAATTACAGGAAATGAAATTTATAAAATTTACTTTTTTTATTGATCATATCAACAAAAAATCTACAGCAGAAACTTCTAAATTTTATGATCTATGATTAATTTATTCGATTTTTCTAATGATCTTGAATTAAATTCCTTTCTAAATTGCACAATCGCTTTCAGAAAGCTTATTCTTTTTCAAGATTAAGACAAAATCGATGTATGCGAATTCATTTGAACAGTCAATATCGAGCGAAAAGCAACAATTTGAAGAATAGGAAGGATGACATTAGTACAACGAAGAGAAAATAAGAAAAAACAATATATCAACCCACTGAAGTTTTTCTGCATGATATAGAAGTCGACGCACAAGCCAAAAATTTGCTTTCAAAAGCAAATAACCTTTTAATTTCTTTTTGCTATATCATTAGCACCCTATACACCTCACACCTATTCTACACATGATAGTATCGATTGGTAATCATACACACCGTGAAAAATGCAGAAAATATGCAACAGTCGCTTACAATTAATCTTTACCGAAGTTTAAAACCAGCACTGCTATCAATCTTTAACGTTGTCCTTAATACCCTACATACAATAGCAATAAAGTACATCGAGACTCAGCTCTTGCGATATGATCTTTCTACATTTTTTGCAATTTCTCGATTACTCGATATCATAAAGAGGAAAGTTTTTTTATTACTAGATAATGAAATTCAATAACCCAAACTAATGGCTTTCCTCGTTTTATAATAATTCAAAATTATTCACATAATTGATAAGTTGAATACATTTTAAAAAATTAATAGAGATCATTAATAGTCAAATAAGCATAGATATTGCTTAAATGTAATGCGGAATAAATAGAACAAAAATGAGAGACACAAAAAGATTCTTTGAAAACCGGTAGCCGCTAAAAAAATCTACGAAATATAATACCATGAATTGTTAAAAGTGTATTTACTGCCTAATAATCATAGGAAATTTATAATGAATGATATAGTGCTTATTATAAAGCAATCTAAAAGACATCTACTTCACAAACAAAATAACCTTATTAGAGTTAATGAATATTCATGCAAATGGATAAATGAATACCAGGTTAAAATAACCAAAATTTGAAATTGGATAAATACTAGGAAAATGATTGTTTTCAGCAACTCGATACCAATTTTCACACTTTATTCAGAAATTCTACACAAGCCTGCTCGTATTCTTCTGGATGAAGTCGATAATGCTGACAATGAAGTGTGTCATTGAAAAACAACTTTGAAATTTCTGCATTTTGTTCATGCTCGTGCATTATAAACTCCTCAATGCTTTCTGCCGAACAAATGGAATCCGTAGAGCTATAGATATAAAGCTGATATTTTGGTAAATCTTTCATCGCCAACATCCGAAAATAAGAATAGTTCCGCTCATAAACATTTTTATCCCACTGAGATCGAAGCCAAATCATGGAACTAAGTACTGAAAAGTAGCCAGCAAGCATCAGGCGATAACTTTCACGTAAAATCTTGCCATGGGTGGGTGGTGGCAGCAGAGCAAATGATATTGCCGCTGCTGCTTGCCATGGTGTCACATATGCTGGAGAGCTGAAAACTGGCAATTTTAGAATTAAAAACACTAACATTTACGTGGAATTTTAACAATATCTACGAACTATTAACTTCTTAACATAGTTTGACTGAGGAATTTACACATGTTCTCAGCCACAAAATGTGGAGTGCCACTACAAAAGAATAGTGCAACCCAAAGCAGCTAACAGGACCCTGCAACAATCAAAATTTCTACAACGCAAAATTCCCTTTAAGTGGCATCAACTCTCCGACTTTTAGCATGCCATCAACAGCTTTCTAAATTTAGCAATCCGGCTTGATTTGACAGAAGTATTGAGCCTTCAATTTCCTACAACTGGCTCTAATGGCAACTGGTTGACAGTCACGATTTAATAACTCATCCAAACGAAAAAGAGCGAAACGTGAATACATTTTCTTCAACTTAGTATTATACTATAATTAAAATGCAGTAAAATTTCATTTTATCAAATCACAAAAGTTTTCGAATACGAACAGCACAACCACACCTGTCAAAAATCAAGCCTTTAAATTTCGACTTCAGTGTTTCACAATCCGCAACTGTATCCAGCAGATCCCACAAAGCACAAAACGTTGAACAACCATTCATGCTAAACATGTGACAGTATATGGATAGTGCTGTCGTTGTTCCGAGAATCTTTTCATAAATATCCAATGCAAATTTCCGATAGGATGAAAAAGAGCGGATTTTCTGAATATCAGCTGTAAAGCGTAAGACCGAGTAACTGAAATTAGCATCACGATAAGAATGGTGAGCTAGAAAAGGAAAATTGATAAGGAAACTAACTAATCCAGCTTAATTAACTAAGCGTGATAAGTACCATTGAATGTGCGCAACAATAGGTATTGTATGATTTTGCTATATCTTTTCACATGAATGTTTATTTAAAATCTTCATTTCTAAGAACACCATTTTTAGTCATAACATGGATAATTTCTTCATTGCTTTAGAAACTAACATATCTAGACATCTATATTTCAAGCGACTAAAACTTGTATGAGATTTGAGATTCAGTAATTGTTTGCCCATATAAAAACAATTCAAGCTCTTGCAAACGTGTTTTTCTTCATTAATTGAAATTCAGTGTTACTTTTTCTCATAGAATTTGGCATATTTTGCCAAATATCGATCGCTGCAACCAGCCCATCCAAAGAGTAATACAAGAGCTGCATTTGGATCGCTATGTTTCATTAGTCGCATTTCTCCATCACCGATAATTTGGGAGTTATCTTCTGCACTCATTAGTTTTTATACGGTTCGGCTATATACGCCTTAAGAACACACATGCTTCAAAAACGAGTTAATTTAATATTGCAAATTAGAGAGCACAATTCGTTGAAAAAAATCAAACAGACATAAGTGAGAGAGTTAGAATCCTGATGCCAGGTAAGAAAGAATACAAAAAAGAGTAATACAGTAAATCACTACCATTTCGCAGAGGGATTATTATAAAAAAAACGAAAAATTTTGGGGAAAACATCAATGTACTTCAGCAACCAAATTACTTGACGAGGTTCACAACTGCATTCTATTGTTGTGCGCAAGTTATTAAAGTAATATGCAAGTTGCATATGATACGAAGCTTCTTAATATCATATGCAACTTGCATATTGAACAAAAAATATTATTACAAAGTTGTAAATCAGATGTATCAGGTTAAAAGCTTCTATTTCCAAGTAATACTTCACGTCTAATTACGGAAACATGAAGAAAGGAACTATTCACAGAATAACTGCCAGCCACAAACTATAGAAATATAATTGAATTTATCGTTAATTTGAAAATCTCTCTTCTCATCTCACCAACAAAAAGCTCATCTTATCTCTAAACAATAGTTCTTCGGTATCTTATCTGCCTTACTTAACTTCCATAAGATCAGGAAACCCTCTCCAAGATTAAGCAGAAAGAATCTACAAAAACGGCGACAACAAAGAGTACAATTTAAAACCTTGAATCATCAATTAATTGCTCGTCCATTTACTTCATTGCAGCTCTTTGTGAAAATAATATGTCTCACACCATAAAATATTCGGAGCAGTTTATTTGCACACTCTGACTGTCAATTCGATTCTATTTAGCATCAAAAAAAACTTTACAGCAAAGTTGAGGCATAAATTAGGCATATCAACTGATTAATTCTTATCTCAAATTCTTTAAAAAAAATTGGCAAGTTTCTTTAATGTTGAAAATGTAATTGTTTTATGATGTGCTATTATTTGATACCGTATTTGAATAATTCTGAGATTTTGCTCCGATAAGAATAACATAATAATCATTTCGAGAATAGAGAATGAGGAAAAGAGACTAAAAATCAACCAAATTTCACTTCTAAGCGAGTTCTTCGGATTACATCAATTTCAATTTCTACTCTCTAAAGCAAAACTAAGAATTTTATATATTCTTTTCAGGTGCATTTCCTTTGTCTTCCTTATTCAAACTTTCCTGAAAAGTAAAAAGCCTAAAATTATTAATATCTAAGTCATCGCATAATTTTTGAAGCAAAATGTCAACGCTAATAATTAAAATTGTTCACAGATGCTTGAAAAGTTCCATATCTAAAATAATAATTTTCAAATTCTTTTTTTTTCCTTCAACTTGAAACCTTGCCAGGAAATCTCAGTTTTCTTGAATAAGTGATATTCTAAAGCTGGTGATAAATTTATTATAGCCTTATCAGTTCCATGACGCCGTATTATAAACAAAAAAGTAATTATGCATGATGACAAATTAAAATGAATGAAAATCTAAGGATGGAAGTACTTTTCATAAGTACGAGATTTCATTTACATATTTCATTCATATAGGTATTGCTGACAGGAAAATCGGGTTTAGAGATGACTAATGTACTGCCACTGCAATAATATATCATACCTTTTAAGAGGTATGAAAAATCGCTGACATCATAAGTCTGCTGTTTGGTAAACTAAATAATAAAATTCTGTTATGATTAGGGTTCAAGAAGGTCATAAGTTTAAATAAACAGTGAATCAAAAAAAAGCATCATTTTAATGGCATTCGTAATTTTTAGTCTTAACTTATCCATAATTCATTCAGCTTATCCATAATTGATTTCGATGGTAACTGTGTTGTGATGTATTTTGTTTGATAAAGGCTGACAACAATGATTTCATTTTTTCACTTCAATAAGATGGCAGTTTTATGGGTTTTTCTCTTCAGCAAATAAAAGTGCTATTCGATAAATTTACTGGCATCAGAAACGAAATTTCCTTAAGTTGTACTTTTTCGCCGACAACTAAATAATAAATTTTCCTGATAGAGAGATATAAATAACTCCCGGGAAAAGTAAACTAATCAATATCGGATCGATAGTATTTGGGGTTTTTCTTTTGATTTACATAAAATTTTCTCGTTTCAATTATGCAAAACTTATTTTATCTTTTAACTTTCTTCTCATTTGTATATCAAAATTTTACAAAAAATTTAATTTATGTTTATTACATTTGTTTTAATTAAGCTTAATTTAAAGTTTTAAACAAATAAAATTACAGTGAGATCAATTAGAGGAACCAAAATAAATTTACAAAGAAATAGAAGTTTTACCGATACAGCAACAAAAAAAGCTATGAATCATTTATCGTTGTGCTCAAAATCTTTTTTGCATAAAGTTAAAATTAAAACTTTAAATGATTGCTTTGAAATTTTCCTAGTGTTGCAGAGAAGCAATGAAAGCTAATATTGATAACATATCAATGTTTAGAGAAGGAAAGTACGTATCGTAATGAATGAGAGGAAAGAAAGAAATTGTAAAAATTCTTAAATCAAATATTCTGATATGGAAATTTCATAAAAAGAATTTCTTCAGCTAAAGCTTTTAGCAATTATAGTCAAAATTGAACGGAAAGAATTGTCTTTCTCTGCCCTAATTTTTGGATTAAATTAATTGACAATAATTCTTATCAGTTAACTATTATAATTACATCAATCGGTACTATATACATTTCGGATAATTGGATGACGCATAGAGCGGAAAATTACGAGCTTGGAGGGTACCATTACCGGAACCACCAAAACTAGCATAACCAACCGGTGGATTGAACAAAGCTCCGGCTGCTGCAGATGCCTGAAATATTTGAATTTTTAAATTTTCAAAATCTTTGAAATATGAATAATATTTTAGCTATAAATATTTATCCAAAAGTTTTACTCGTAAACAAAGAAATGAATTAAAAAAATTGTAAATGAATAGAGGATACGATCTGACCATATGATAGTATATTACATACAGTATTTCATACAGTACTGTGTGAGATACAGTATCCTATGATCATGCTGTAGTATTTATAGAGATAGATTAGTGATGTACTTATTTTTAATATCTTTTTTCTTTAATTATCGTCAGAATGCAATTTAAATGAACCTGAAATTGAGGTGTCATAAGTGTGCGATAATTTGCGGTAGCCCATGGCGAATGGATGAACTCTGACGAATGTAACCGTGATTGTTGAAATAGATCTGATGAAGCGGTATTTGTCTGTGGTTGCAGGGCTTGCGCTATTCCTAAAATTTTATGTCATTATATTTTTCTATGATATAAATTTAGCAAACTGCCAGAAGGGGAAAAGTTTACAGGATTGTTTTGCAAATTATTTTCTATTTTAATGACAATGGTACTATTTGGTTTATATGATAAGAGAACTAATTGATGAGAAACTTCTCATTTGCTTGAAATATCTTCCCTTCAATAATTTGTTTCTTTGAAGATCTAAGAAAGTTGAAAGGTTAATTTTTTCCTCCAAACCTTGAAAATCAAATTTGTAAGCATATCGTTTCCCATGCACTTTACACATGATATTTTTGTCATAGTAGTATCGTAGCGCTCGGCTCATTTTGTCATAATTCATATTCGGTTTACTTTTTCGTTCGCCCCAACGGCGAGCCACATCGTCTGGATCAACTAATTTGAATTCACCATTTGTACCCTCCCAAGTGATCGATTCCGCATAACGGCTATCTGACAATAGCTCCAGAAGAAATTGCCAAAGTTGAATCTGTCCGCTACCTGATAATTTTTATTTTCATAAATTCTTAAAATTGAGATTTGGTTGTAATTCTGTCATCAGCCTGCCATTATATTACAATCATTATATATGATATTTTTATTTTATGCGATATTATAAGAAGTATAATAAAAATTTATCGCATACTTACGAAATGAAAAATTATTATTGTTAAAATTACCTGCGCTCGCTAGCCGACTGCTTGTTGGCCCTAAGATTTGATACGGATCTGAAAATTTTATTAAAGTTTACTAAAACTATTATTTTCTGGTTGTTATATATTTTAAGCGGACACATATACTTTTTATATGATTTACTCTAAAAGTAAAATGCTACAAATGATTATAGCCAAATGTATCATTGATAATAGTATATTATCATAATCGGTAATAAATGATGTAAATAAGATTTTCTATTTTTCTCCAAACAAATCAAAAAAATTGGTTTATTGTTTTATCTCTTTTCAATTATATTACTTATTCAATATGCCTCTGAAATAAAACAATTATTTGCAGCTTTACGAAATTGATTCCCCGATAATTTTAAGACATTGCAGGAAATTAATGTATTAAAATGTTTTCGTTGTTGATCATTCCTTCATCATCTTATTGTAGCATTTGCAACCGCTCATTTGAATGATTGAATTTTGTTTTGATTGATTCATTCTTCGTATAATTCATTCAAATGAAGTCGTGATTTTCATTTTAGAATCTTTTAGGCCCTATGAAATAAGAAGTTTTGGCATTAAAGAGGTGCAAATGGAGGAAGAAGCATAAGGAATAAAGCCTCTGATTAGGCTTATTGAATTTAAGGCTGAGCGGACTCCTGAATGAGTAAGTACACTATGGAAACATTGGAGTTAGAAATGAGTTTGATGATTATCATAGAATTAAAGGAAAAAGGCGGAAAAGGACGAAAGACAGGAAATAGCTCGACTCTTTCCTTTTACTCTCATACAATTGAGCCAAGATAGTCAAAGCATAAACTCATTTTCCTCTTTAAGAAATCTACTTTTAATTAGCTTAGTAATACATACAAACTTAAATAATACAACAAAAAAAAGTTAGGCCCATGATAGTTGAAGAAAAAGGATGAAATTAGTGTTGTCATAATAAAACTGACCAATTTAGGCCTTAATTCAACTTTCAATAAAAAGCAAACAAAAATTTATTCAAATTTTGTTTACTTCTTGTTCATTAGTTTTATGCAGAGGAGCAAATACTGAAAAATACACCTTACTTCAAGCAAATCATTTGTTATCAGGTAATTTACAAGGTAATAATACCATTAAACATTCCAAAAAGATCGATCATCTGACAATCACAATTGAGGGATAAATATACTAATGACAGTTTTACATCAAATTAAATAATTCCATCATTTCGTAGCGAAAAGAAAGAATCAAATATTTTGTTATTTAAATATTTTGATAATCAGAAAGTTGTTGAATTTTGACAAATAAAAATTATGCAAATTCACCCTGTTTTATTGTTCTATCAATTATATCTTGAATGGGAAATAATTAGTGTTCGATTTTATGAGAGAGGTTAAGGCTATGCTTACATGATGGACATTTTGGTGAAATTGTGGTACGGGGTACCGGTAGTGCTCATTATGTTTTTGTTAGATTGCTGCAGCTGCCATTCTTTGATTTCACTTATTTATCCACCTTTTCTTATTTATTCTTTTTTTTGTGCTATACATTTGAAGGAAAAGGTAAAAAGCTTTTCTGCAAAATAAAAGCTAATTTTACTGACCCATAATGACCTTTCTGACCTCCTCTACAATAGCGCCTAGATATGCAATTTAATATTTGAATCAAAAATTTATAAACTTGAATGTATTATATTACAAGAACAAGCTGATACTTCAATTCATTTTTGTTTTATAGAATTACAGTTTGACTGCCATTTTAGATTGGAACAAGGATACGAATTAATTAATTAAGCCAGGATGTCTAAAAACTATACCTACGGTTATCTGCTGTTTAAGAGTAGTAATCAAGCCGAAGCATAGTAGTATTAATTAGTAACTTATTGATCAGTTTCCTTACAATTAAAGTTTACACAAACTGCTCTCATTGTATGTGATAATGCTTCTCTTCTCCAATTATTTCCTTAGACATAAACATCATAAGAAATGAGCATTTGCGTAAGAGGTCATAGGTTAAACAGATAAAGAAAGCAAATGTGCAAACTAAAGATATATCGGAAAACTTAGAAATATGCTTAATATACGTCTCATGACTTTTGCTAATTGCTATTTGGAAAATTCACTTCAATTAACTTTCTGTTAAAGGACGTGAAGATATTAAGCGAAATAGCAACTTATCATCATATTGCAACTATTGTATATTGATTACAGTAATTTGCATAATACAATTATGAAGCTATCATCTCATTACGCATTCTTTTTGAAGGTATTACAGAGAAGGAATAGAGAGATAGAAAGAGAGTGAGGGAGAAGGAATGAGGCGGATATGAATAGAGGTATTATTGGCCCCTTTTGTTGATATCAGGATACAATCCTTAGGCTAGAAACCGATCGGCTTCCTTTGTTGGACTCTGGATAATAGCTCTCTCATTTTTAGCTCACATCTAAGCTACATAATGATAATAACCTTTCCAAGCATACTTCCCAATGTGCCAATATTTACCGCAAAATAATAGCTCCTTTTAAGAAATTCCCATTATCGGTTTCGCCTTTTTCTTCTTACTTAGCTTACTGGAAGCTAATAACAATTACTGTTATAATAAAGAATGAGTAATAGAGTATATGAATTAAATTATATACGTATATAAGTACACTGCTTTCTTACTTTAAGTAAAATAACAAATATATTTGAAATTGTCGACAGTTAGTTTAAATATTTGATGAACAAAATTTTTGCAACTTTTACACTCATTTCTTTTATACTATTTTAAGAGTATTTCGATCGAAACGAAAAATTTACTACAAAACATTTGAGAATTTGAATCAACCTGAAAATACGAGCTTCTAAAAGCTTCTGAAATGATCTTTGTTGACTTTCTGATTGTTGATAGATTGATAAATTGAAATGAAGAGAAATTCTGTGACTGATGAATTCAAAAGATAAGCGTAATATAAACAATATGGAAATTGAAAAGACGAGTAAAATGATCAGCACAAAAGATATTCGTAAATTAGCAGGTTATATAATCTTTTATGGAAAAATTTAAATTCCATTCTAGTAAAAGATACACAAACCAGGTTGTCCAAATGCTGCTGCTGTATGACATGTTGGTAGTCGTAAAGATGAGCAACTGAAGCATGATGAATTTAATGTCATCGGCTAAAAATTTTGCAAAATTTTTACAACGACATTACAATTCAATCAATTAAATTTCACTTTATTAAGCTAATAATGCATTACTAACAATTTATTTAGCTACTTTAAGAAATCAAAAGTTAAAATATATATATATATAGCAATAGATACTTTAAAATTATTCGCTAATTTACATTCATAGCATACCTTTACCTCCTCTTTGACAGTTGTTGTGGTTGTCGATGAATGACTTGGTGTTGCAGTATGAAATGCATTTGCATTCAAATTCATCCCTATAAATAAGTTAAAAATGAAGTGATAAATTAAGTTGTCGAAAATAAATAAATAAGCAATATAATATGTAAATGATGGATTGATGGATTAAAAAGTAATTTATAATTAGAATTAAATTTTTAAGTAATTATTTTTGAATACAAGATCGGCAATCAAAAATATGATAACATTTTAAAAAAAGTTTAATGAAATCCGAATCATTGAATTTGATATATTAAACGTTTATGATTAACACATTTATAAGTTTTAAATGAATTTAGTTATTTATTTATTTTCTAGGCTTTAAATAAAGCTAAAGACAAAAAAAAATAAATAAGCCTATTCCATTTAGCATGTATCAAAATTTTTAAATAGTTTTGAATAGGCTAAAGAAAAGTTGACAAACTAAAACTTCAGATGTGTTTATTTGCTCTTTTTGACAAGTTTGATTTGCAATAATATTTTCATTCAATGAAGGAAATTAGTTTATTATTTTGGTCGAGAACTAGCTTTCAATTCCTATTTCATTCCTATCAAACCTTTTTAACCCCTTAATGTAAAGTAATAACAATAAATTTCGGAGTTTTTATTTTTTGTTAAACTTGAAAAATTTTTTCAACAAAAACTTGCGCTGTCACAATTAAATTAACTTCTATTCTTTTTTTCCCAATTCATCGATGATAACTTTCTGCAATCGAATTATTTCTGATGTTTTCATTTTTCGCATGAATAGCATCATCAAAAAATATTTCGCTAAGAAATTTAAACGTTGAAATTTTATGCATAATGATTTAGTTGATCAAAAAATTTAACGATACATATTTAACTCATTTCTTGTAATCCAGAAATCTCATATACCCTTTTTTTTTTAGCACGCAATAAGCTTATCAACTTATCAGCTTATCAGCCAGAAAATGAGATTTAAGTTGCGATCGTTTAAATACTACCTAGAAAATACGACAAAAACTCAATGGATTTGATGAAAAAATTTAGAAATCAAAAGTCAATTAAAATTAATGAAATTTGCTACTATCAGCACTGAAATTTATGGTAACGAAAATTTTGCTAAATTCTCAATTATTTTCAAAATTTCCTTTTTTACAAATCATTTGTTATCTTCAACGATATATTGATTTAGAAGTATTTCATTTGTTAAGAAGCTATCATTTTCTTAGTAGTAATTAAGGTTTATTTCTGTGTGAGCGATTTTCATTTAAATAAATTCTTTAATATTATGAAAAATAACTTCTTTTTTTACAATCCTTAAATGAGAATAAAATAATGAAAGAGACTGAACGATCGAAATATTTTAATTTACTTATATTATGAAATGGATTGAAAGGATTGAAATAAACTGAACGATCGGAATATTTTAATTTACTTATATTATGAAATGGATTGAAAGGATTATGAAACATTTTCAGGAAGGAAAAAGTAGTAAGTTCAGTTAAAATTCATATCAGTAATAATATTCATTTTGATAGACTTATTTTCAAAATTGCTAATTTCTGGGAAAAATCATTTCATGATGTTTAATACAAATTAGTTTCGAAAAGCTTCCATGGAGATGATACGCAAAACGAATCAATTCTCAAGTGCACTTCACACTACTTGATTAATCTTTTAGAGGTTAAGCAAAGAATGCTGTATTCGTGCTACCGTAATATCTACAGTAACATATCATTAGGTAACTGTTAATTTCCCAATTCTTCTCAATTATATGGATATTAGCAAGAATGAAAGCTTAGGAATGAATCACAAAATAATTCAATCAATTTGAAGTGAAGAAAAAATGATTGTGTGCTTAACCGAAGCTAAATCATTAATTAATGAATTACTGGAAAGGGAAAATTACCGGTTTGATGAACGATTTGCTGTTTATGCATTTGTATCGAATTGCTGCTTGTGTCATAGAAAATGTTCCGTTGAGAAATGGGAACCATATTTGTTGTACTGTTAACGTTCGCATTGGTTGCTGATAACTGAAAAGATAATATGCATTTTGGGGATAATTAAAGAATGCTAACGTATTGTGATATAATTACTAAGCTATGAATGAACTTTTTACTCCTTTTAGGCCACCAAAATTGTAGAATATAGGAATTTTTCGATTTCAAATTTAGTTCTTTTGGTTTTGTTCCGAGGAGTACAAATTAGTATTAAATTTCAATAGTATTAAATTGCTTCAAGTGCACAAAATATGATATAATTTCAAGAAGACAATAAAAAGATTTGTTAATCTAAGAAATAAAGTTGACAGCGTTAGCAACAACAAACAAATATTTGCGGTTGAAAGATTTTTCTGATAGACGTATAGAGAGACTTTATTACCAACACAATGTCATATTATGAGATTTTCGTTGAACAAAAATCATATAATTCAAGTCTTAATAGGATTAAACATAAAATGTAACGTTTAAAGATAATCAAAATAGCCTTTGCACTCCTGGAATTTTGCTTACTCTAATGGACATAATGATTTAATGAATTTTAAATTATAGAAATCAAATTGAGAAAATGAAATTGTAATAGGGATGACAAAATGCCTAACCATTTGTTAAAGAATGAAAGTGAAAGAATGAAAATTTTTCTAAATTTGCATGCGACAAATTATTATTTAAAAACTAGAAAATAAAAAAATGAAAAAAATATGAAAGATAGTTGTAAGATAGAATGTTCAAATATTTTTCTTTAGCACCTGAAAAGTGCCAAAATTGAAATTGGTTAAAGCGATGTTTGGTTGTGAATCTTTGCTTGTTGATGTGCTTGTACTGGCAGCCGATCCAGGTACAGCTAATGTTGCTGCTTGCAATGGTGGCGGTTGTGGCGCAGAATTAGGATTAGTTGGTTGCTGTCGAACATCCGATTTTGAATCCATTTGCAGTCAGTTTCCTTCCCGTACTGCGGTGACAACGTCCGGCATCTCTTACCCCTCTGATTTCCTTCTTTTTCTTGGCTCAGAAGCCTTGGAAACTATTATGATCGACTAACCCATCTTCCGAGGAGGACGCACCATATCCACGGTATATTACGGAAATGGGCGGAGTTGAAAAGCACACTGAACTATTGATGTTGTTGGCCTAGCCACACCTTAGCCAATCATTTCTATAGGCTTAACATAAATGGGTGGACCAATAGCGAACCGAGCGGTAATTGGGGCTTTTCGTTTTCCTTTCGCTTCGCATGGTATTGAAAGCATTCGAAGTTGCCTAAGTCTAAGGCTGACCCTTAACTCTTTTTTTAGGGCCTTACATAACCCTTAAATACTTCTGCTATTGACATTGTTGTGCTGTTTGAGCATAAAATATTTTGAAGTGCATTTATTCCTCGATGTCAAACAACTATTTCTGTATCGATAGCGATAGAGTGGAAAAAGTTGTGTCCTTTGCTTGTCCTACTCCCAAAATTTCAAGTTTTAATATAACCTTAAATATATTAGGGCCTAAATTGCATTCTAATTTCCTGCTATATCATTATGTCCAATTTTAATACTATAATTATTTCAAATATTCATTTTTCAACGGTTCCTTATGAAGTACCACTCCTCTATCGTCGTCTATTGCTGCAATTATATGATGAAGTTAATGAATCGATGCAAGATTGTTATGACAATAATGAGCTTTTATAACAATCGATACGTTACATTAAAATTAAATAAAATTTAAATTGAATTCAGTTTAATTGTAATTGATAAAAAGATTAATTGATAAATAGAAAAATTTTAATTTACCTATCCAAGCCATACAATTGTATAATTCAAGATATTCAGTAATTAAATAAAACTGAACCCATAGTGAGGCATTGTTTTTAATACTACATTGTAGAATTTGTCATTTAACAATTTTTTTTTAGGATCATTAATTGATTGGATGTGCAAATAATTCACACAATTAAATTTGATAATAATTAAAATACACATCATCATTGTTATTCATTTCAAAACGGGTTAGTTTAAAATTACACTAAATAAAATTTTCAAATTACTAAACTAGTTTTTATTAACCATTTCGAGCTTGCTAAACTATGAGATTAACAATGTGAAGAGATTTGCGAAAGTTAAAAAAATTCGGCATTATTTGTAAATAAATGAAAATCTAGCTTTTACATCAATTTTTCAACACTGCAGAAATCTTTACATCATTCGATGATATTATCATAGCTTTTTAACAGTTCTCGTTATAATTCATTCATTTCCGGATTTCATCTGTTTTTTCATAGATACACTAATATACGAATGCTATAATAATTGCTATCATACTCAAGCATATCAAAAAATATCATTGATAATGCTATTAGATAATTAACAAACCTTATAAGAATAAATCAACCAAATGATTGAGAATGAAACGAAATTCAAGCGGAAAAATCTTCGATCATAACTGTTACGAAAATATACGAAAAAATAGTTGAATGAATTTTGTTAATTAGTAGAGGAATAAAAATAAAATCAATCGTTCGATATATGCATAGCAGTTATCACTCACTACTTAACAGTTTGATTTCTTCTATTTATCACTCCTAAAATAAACTGCAAGTAAATACAATGATGGTGAATATATCAGTAACTTTATATATATAATGATAAATTTGAAAACGAAAAGATTAAACTAATCAGAAAAATTTGCACTGATTAAAATTGATAGCTGACTGATAGCTCCATTTAACTTATCATTTCAAGCTTTTTGAAAAACGATAAAGAAATATGTGAGCAATTTGACTATGAAAGAAGTAAGCGAAAAAATGGTGTACTATTTTGGCAAATCTTTATTTTACTTATGATGTAAATAATATTGCTGGTAGAATAAACATTTCAGAATGAATTATTTTGACTGTTATCGATTAATGTGATAAAAATATGAATAATATGAAAGAAAGTGACATCCATTAAATGTCGGATAGTTGAAATAGAAATAGTTAGAAAAATAAAAATAGCTGTTTCATTACAAATAATAAACAGAAGAAAATGTATATAAACAGGAAATGTGACTAATGCGTTAGCGGGTCGGAAAATGTGGTACCCAAATATTGTGATACCGCAAATCGGAAGAAGGCGCAGCAGGTAACACATTTGACTTCTTTCCTCTTTTCTTCATTAAACTACCTTGGCAAATAAAAGAGTGGTACCGCAAGCATGATCCATTCTACGATCCGTTTTTTTTTTGTCAACAAATAAGGGTTATAAATCAAGAAGTGAATGAAATAAACTGTGCAAACAATTGTCCTTGTATAATTTATTTGGAACTAGAGAATGATGAAATCATGCAATTTGCACTTAACTTATGCAATTATCAATTTTTGCAAGTATAAGTATAAATGCTTCTGCAAAAGTAGGTTGAGAAATATGCTCTGCTATATCGTAACATGCATGCATAAATCAAATCATAGTCTAACTGTAAATCACAAATTACAGATAATATTAACTGCGATATTAAGACTAACTAGAAAGATAATATTTGATTATATCACAAGCATAATTTTTTCCTCTATGCAAAATTTGTTGCACTGTTGTGAGTTTGCCGATTGGTACATTATGCTGATGAAGTAAGTTGAAATAATAATATCATACACTTACATTTGCATATATCCGAAATTATTAGGGTAATATAGGAAGACATTTTCTAAGAGATGAAACATTCATTTCAGATTATAATTTTTATTGTAATAATTGAATATTATTGAAGAGCAATTCGATGTGTCTATGTGACCCTAAGATGGACTGAATGTTTATTATGGTCAATTGTGTTATACGCAACGGTCAACTCTCATTGATTTATTCATTTTCATATCCGCATTATATACATCAGCTAATATCATAAACCTAAGAGTCTTTCAGCTACTGTTAATTTCATGATTCACATTGCATTCTCCCTACGATTGTCAATTTCTGAACTCTTTCTACCTTAATTAGACTTTTTCCTCCGTTCACCGTGATTGATTCATTCATATTCTCTTTTGATCTTTTAAATTTTCACTGATTGTTTTAACCTTTCGTTAATGATTAGGTGGAAAATAATTATAAACAATCTAATTGAAATACATTTCTTCTTTTAATAGAAGAATTTATAAAAATGGAAAAAATTTTAACACTATTTTTTAATCACTAATTTGCATTAATGTATGATTAATTCTTTGATATATTTTCTGATAAGTTGTAAAACGATTGATAAGTTTAATTTTCCGCAAATTAATCAATCACACATTTTTTTCTTTCTCTTACTTTTTAAGCAATTTAAATGGCTGTTTTTTGGCTGCATGCACTTCCGGCTAGGCTTTTTTGCTATCGTCCTACTCTTTTTAATAATTAATGATTCCATATCACCCGAAGCAATTGATTGCACATTTTGCAAACCATTTCGTAACCCACAGTTAACTGGCGATTCTCATTGTTTTTCATTTCAAATTCTCTAAATCTCCATTTTGCAGGAACTATTTTAAGTAACCACTTGAGGCTCCACCAACTGCACCATTTTCTATCATCGTCAAAATTGCCTTGTTAATGAACGGATTGGAACAAACCGATTGCGGTATTTTGCTTTTAACTAGCTTTTAAATGGTTAATTTACATGGTAAAGTGGATACTGTCATCATGAATCTTTCAGCTGTTCTTTCCGTTTCTTCTTCCTTTCATGAATGAACCAGAAAACAAATAAATTATAGGATGAACCATAGATTTGAATGGCTTTTAAATTCATAAGCATTAGCAGCATTAAACAATAGCTATTAAATAACCTATTATCATATAATAGATAATTAAGGAAAAAAAAGAAAATATTTCTTTCGAAATTTAATGAAAATAAAGTTGGAAATCTTTTTGTTTAAATTAATGACACTATTTTGAAATCATAAACATATTCTCAAATATTTATTTTCATATTTGTTTTTTTAATTTTAGGTCAACGAAATTTTGTATGAGAATCAAAACAAAAGCAAATTGTTCATTTACATATCGTTAAAGTTTTATGATTTAAAGCTAATTGATTCAAACTTATATTTCTCTGATCATTTCAAAAATTCCACTTACTAGCAGAGTGAAAAAATTATTCGCATAAATTAGTATCTATCTTAACTTAATTTATTTCAATCTTTTTTAGCAGACTAATCCAGAAAATGATGCTACGATAGCAGTAGTATCATTTGTTAAGATATTGAATTAAGGTTAAGTTTTTAAGACTAAGGAATTAATTTAAGTTTTTAAGGTTAAGGAATTAATTTAAGGAATTAAGGTTAAGGAAAGTGTTAAGGTTAAGATACTTCGTTTGTTTTAAAATTTTATTCCAAAAAATTATGCAAGCTTTAAAATTAGTGATATTTCGAATACAATACAATAATAATTTATGAAAATTCCTTATCAGCGAAATAATCACTGATTTCTATTTTAGAGCAAATTTACAAATCATTTCATTCTAACTCTTAAATTTATTTCAGAACACTGTCAACAGGATACGATGATAAAGAAAGAAAGAAATCAAAAAAGGTGAAAGATCAAAAAAAGAAAATGAAAGGTTAATTCGTTTTGCTATAAAAATAATTCAAATCTTTTAAAACTTAAATTTTATTAATAAATTGATTTATTAATATTTAATTTATTTAATTAATTAATAATTAATAATTATTAATTAATTTAATAAATTTATTAATAAAATTAAATTTTAAGAACATTTTCAGAAAAATGCAAAGAAATTAATAGAATTCTTATATTAAACGTATAATTAAGCATTAATTAATAATAACTAAAAAATAATATTTGAGAGCATCGTGAAGAAATCGAAAGAAATGATCTCAAAATTTTTAGATCCTTTCAGATCACAAATGCATTCGACAATTTTTCGACTTTTATTTTAATCATACCTTATTATTGTTACATCATAAATTTGATATCATTCGATGCTATCCTGATATTAACGTGAAATTTGATAATGGATTACGGATATATTACTGTTTTTTTTAATCCGTAGCACTCGAACAAAATAATTATGATTGAAAATTGCTAATGCAAGCCATCGAAATATTTCAATTTTTAGAAACGGAATTTAAATCAAAGAAATGAGAAGTCGAAATGTTAAGAAGTTGTCACCAGAACAAGAATTAAAATATCATTTTATCCAACAAATTACAATTCGTTTGCAATAAACTTTGTAATTTACATTTGTATTCCAATACTGATTAACTGATAAAATTACTCCATGAATGATTAACAAAATATGCGTTTCAATCTAAATGATATTAATTACTTGAATAACAAGAAAATTTTTTCCACCTAAATTTTTGCCACTTTGAAATTGTAGCTTCTAAGCAATAAAGTGAACAAATTAATTGTTTACATCGTCTGCAAAAAATTGGAAGATAGTTTTTGATGTAAAAGATAAAAATGATCTAAATGATATAAACGATATATTGATATAAATGATCCATATATGGTTTCATACGATTGAAAAATTACCAATTACATTGATCAATCATTTGTTGACGATCCGTTCATTACCATTGCATAATTCTTAGGAGAGATTTCGTTCACTGTCAAAGAGTTATTCAAATTTAATTTATATGAATCCAATAAATTAAGATTAAAACATTATAGATATAGTAAATTAATTAAAATAATTAAAAAATTAAAATAAAATAATTAAAAAATTAAAATAATTGAAAAACCTTTGTGATTGAATGTTCGATAATTGGAAGAGAACGAATTTGTTGGATTTATTAAATCTTAACGAAAGAAATTATTTTTTGTTTTTAGATGATATAAAATTAAAAAGTTTTAGCTCTTGTTATATTTCAATCAGAAAAATTAGCATAAGTTCTTTATTGGTTCGGTTACAGTTATATTTTAAATTAAACAAATAAATGCTTATGACGGAATAATGGAGAAATTTGCATAAATTTTTAGAATTACCCATTTAATTTTCTATCATTCAAAAGAATTTTATAAAAGTGATTTCTTCCGAATTATTCCTCACTTTCATTTCCGGATTGCTGCAGCCGGTCGATCGCAATCGTTTGTTTCAACTCTTCTATTGCTTTGAGGTGATTATAAGGAGTCCCATTAAAGTGGTACCTTTGTTTTTGAATTTCGAAAATGTATGGAAGAGTAAAAAATTGGATTCTCGTAACACTATTACTTCTGCATGCCATCGTTACGGAAGCAAAAATAAGAGATGTGAAAGTTCCCGCATTAAATGAGACGCAAGTCCTGCACTCAGTTAACAATACCAAGACTGAAAACAAAGCAAAATATGCTAATCAGTTAATGAATGAAGCACAGAAAATCCAGATCAAAAAAACAAATAAAATAGAGGTCCAAACACCGGATACAGCATTGGTCAAAGAAGCAGAACTCGCAGCAGCGGATAGAGAAAAACTGCAAAAAACGAAAACAACAAAGGTCAAAGCAAATTTAAAACAAAAAATTAGCGCTGAAGAAGCTGGATTACCAAATTCTGTAGACAACAATGATTTATTCAAAGCAAAACGTTCGGCAGATCTGATTCCGGAGAAGTCAATAGACGACTCACTGAAAATTGACGCGTTGAAACGAATGATACTAAACAAAATGCTAGTGAACAGTGAAAAGCGTATGAAACCTGGAAATGATGGTGATAGTGATTACGAATATGATTTACAAATATGCAAGAACTATCTTAAACTTGAATCAAAGAAATTTGCGTTAGAAAAATAATTTCTTCTGTATTAATTTATTCTGATCAGAATGATTGGCTACGTATTAATGTGGCAACAAATCATCTGTTTCCATTATCATCACTGATGTGAAAAAAATTTATGCAAATTTCTGTAATATTTATATAATAATAATATATCATTTTTTGTTATCTCACATAACATTGCATGAAAATGGCAAAGTTTCAACAGATTTTCTGCGTTGAAAAGCTTTACTGTAAAAATGGAAATTTTCCAATAAGGCGAATATCTGAATGCAAAGTTTCAAATTCCGAATATTCTGTTTTTCGGATCAGATCGACCCTCTTAGCTCTTCTTAGGCAAACTTCTGAGGTAAACATAAGTTATTTTACACTAGCATCTGAGGTAAACTAGTGTAAATTAACTTTTGAATTCTAATGGAAAAACTGATACTACCAAAATTGACTTAGCATTGTATTTGCCACAACGAGGATAAACTATGAACAGTAAGCGTAAAATTTCTCTTATTGACGCTGTAATTAATCTGCACTCATTGAATATATAATATTAAAAGGTGTTGTAACTATTCATTATGAAAGAGATATCAAATTGATATTTATTTTTATCATTCGATTATTTGCCTTTCAAAATTTTTAAATTTTATTTTTTTCAAATCGATAACTTACTTTCCCTAAAATCCTTTTGTTTTTATTAATTCAATTGTTTTAAACGATATGAATATGTAGCAAATGAATGATATCTTATCATTTTCTAAAAGGAGGCAAAATTTATTTAATGATATTCAAAATTAATAATTTATTAAAGAAAGAGAATTCCAAAGCTTGAATTGAAAGAATGAATAATACAAGCCTATCATTCAGTCATTTGCATTTTATCAATTTAATTATAAACAAATAATTTTAAATTATATAATCTCATTTACATTTCTTGTTGTAAACCGAAACAATTTATAATTAATATGTCTAAATAATGAAAACAATTTATGTTATAGAAATATTTCCCACTCAAATAACTATTCGCATAAATTATAATTTAGAGGATTTTCCAATGTCGAAAAATTAACAAATCATTTAGTTCTTTCTTCTTTTAATAGTTAAATTACAGTAAGTTCACATTCAATGGTTTCCGGTCTGATAACTGATAATCAGTTATGTTTTAATTGCCATGCTGAAATTATTTTTTGTTTTTAGATGATATAAAATAAAAAAGTTTTAGATCTTGTCATATTCAGTCAGAAAAATTAGCATAAGTTCTTTATTGGTTCAATTACAAATTTTTAAGATAAACAAATAAATGCTTATGCCGGAATAATGGAGAAATTTGCATAAATTTTTAGGATTACCACTTAGTTTTCTGTCACTCAAAAGAATTTCATAAAAGTGATTTCTTCTGAATTATTCCTCACTTTCATTTCCGAATAGTTGCAGCCGGTCGATCGCAATCGTTTGTTTCAACTCTTATATTGTTTTGAGGTGATTTTAAGGAGTTCCATCAAAGTGGTACGGTTGTTTTTGAATTTCGAAAATGTGTGGCAGAATTGGAAGCTGGATTCTTGTAACAATATTACTACTATCTGCTATCGTTACGAGGGCAGAAATAGGAGATGTGAAAGGTTCCGCAATAGATGAAATGCAAGTCCTGCAAACAGATAATAAAGAGGTCAAAGAAGACAATGGAAAAGAGATCGAAAAAATGAATGCAGCAGAGGCCACAGCAACGGATGTAGCAAAAGCAAATTTAAAACAAGGAATGAGTGCTCAAGAAGCTGGATTATCAAATTCTATAGACAACAATGATTTATTCAAAGCAAAACGTTCTGCAGATCAGATTCCGATGAAATCAACAGACGATCCACTGAATACGAACATATTGAAAGAAATGTTACTAAAGAAAATGATGGTAAACGGCGGAAAAGGTGGAAATTATGGAAATGAAGGTGATAGTGATTATGAATATGAATTACAAATATGTAAGAACTATCTTGCACTTGAATCAAAGAAATTTGCGTTAGAAGATAAATAATTCCTTTTGTTTGAATTTATTTTGATCGGAATGATTGTCAATGTATTAATGTGGCAACAAATCATCTGTTTCTATTATCATCTCTGATGTAAAATATTTATGTGATATTTATATAATAACAATATATCATCTTCTGTTACCATTACATAAAAACACATAACATTGCATAAAAATGGCAGAAGAGCTAAGAGGGTCGTGGTGTAAAGTAACCTATGAATTCCAATGGAAGAACTGAAACTATCAAAATTGACTTAGCAATGCATTTGCCGCGGCGAAGATAAACTATGAACAATTAGCGTAAAATTTCAATTATTGGCGTTGTAATCAATCTGCGCTCATTGAATAAATAATATTAAAAGGTGTTGTAACGATTCATTGTGAAAGAGATATCAAATTGATATTTATTTTTATCATTCGATCATTTGTCTTTCTGATATATTTCTGATATGTGGTGCGGTCTTTCTTTTTTTGTTTGTTCATGATTAGGTTTTAAGTTTTGAATCCAATTTTTACAACTTCTAGAATCGTCTTAACAAATCCACCGCAGTGCTTGATTTATCTGTTAGTTTATAACCATTAGTGAATTGAATTCATACGGGAAGGAAAAACAAATTGCAAATCATTAAGTTAAGTTCATCAGAATTCAAAGATATGTGATTCCAATGTCAAAAAATTTACAAATCATTTAGCTCTTTTTCTTTAATGGTTAAATTACTGTAAATTTACATTCAAATATTTTCGGTCTGATAACCAGTTATGTTTCAATTGTTGTGTTGTCAGAAGATTTTCCTTTATACAGCTCTCCTTTTTTATGATCACATATTTTTCCTTCTATCCGGTAAGATTTTCATAAAAGTGATTTCTTCCGAATTATTCCTCACTTTCATTTCCGAATAGTTGCAGCGGTCGATCGCAATCGTTTGTTTCAACTCTTCCATTGCTTTGAGGTGATTTTAAGGAGTCCCATCAAAGTGGTACGGTTGTTTTTGAATTTCGAAAATGTGTGGCAGAGTTGGAAGCTGGATTCTTGTAACAATATTACTACTATCTGCTATCGTTACGAGGGCAGAAATAGGAGATGTGAAAGGTTCTGCATTAGATGAAATGCAAGTCCTGCAAACAGATAATATAGAAGTCAAAGAAGGCAATGGAAAAGAGATCGAAAAAATGAATGCAGCAGAGGCCACAGCAACGGATATAGCAAAACAAATTTAAAACAAGGAATGAGTGCTCAAGAAGCTGGATTATCAAATTCTATAGGCTACAATAATTTGTTCAAAGCAAAACGTTCTGCAGATCAGATTCCGATGAAGTCAACAGACGATCCACTGCACACTAACATATTGAAAGAAATGTTACTAAAGAAAATGCTGGTGAACGGTGCAAAGCGTGGTAAACTTGAAAATGAAGGTGATAGTGATTATGAATATGATTTACGATTGTGCACGGAGTACCTTAAACTTATATCAAAAAAGTTTGCGGTAGAAAAATAATTCCTTCTGTTTTAATTTATTCTGATCAGAATGATTGACTACTACATTAATGTAGCAAAAAATCATCTGTTTCGCTTATCATTTCAGATGTAAAATATTTCTGTAATATTTATACAATAATGATATATCATTTTTTGTTATCCCACACAACATTGCATGAAAATAGCAAGGTTTTAACAAATTTTCTGCGTTGAAAAGCTTTACTGTAAAAAATGGAAATTTTCAAATAAGGCGNTGTTTTAATTTATTCTGATCAGAATGATTGACTACTACATTAATGTAGCAAAAAATCATCTGTTTCGCTTATCATTTCAGATGTAAAATATTTCTGTAATATTTATACAATAATGATATATCATTTTTTGTTATCCCACACAACATTGCATGAAAATAGCAAGGTTTTAACAAATTTTCTGCGTTGAAAAGCTTTACTGTAAAAAATGGAAATTTTCAAATAAGGCGAATATCTGAATGCAAAGTTTCAAATTCCGAATATTCTGTTTTTCGGATCAGTTCACCTCAGAAGAGCTAAAAGGGTAGTGGTGTAAAATAACTTATGAATTCCAATGGAAAAACTGAAATTACCAAAATTGACTTAGCAATACATTTGCCACGGCAAAGATAACTATGAACAATTAGCGTAAAATTTCTATTATTGACGTTGTGATCAATCTGCTCTCATTGAATAAATAATATTAAAAGGTGTTGATATGTAGTGCGATCTTTCCTTTTTTTGCTTTGCTATGATTAAGTTTTAAGTTTTGAATCCATTCCATTTTTACAACTTCTAGAATCGTCTTAACAAATCCACCGCAATGCTTCATTTGTCTGTTAGTTTACAACCATTAGTGAATTGAATTCATGTGGGAAGGAAAAACAAATTGCAATTCATTAAGTTAATACATCAGAATTCAAAAATTAGTGATTCCAATGTCGAAAAATTACCGAATCATTTAGCTCTTTAACAGTAAATTTACATTCAAATGTTTCCGGTCTGAAAACCAGTTATATTTCAATTGTCGTGCTGTTAATAGATTTTCCTTTATACAGCTCTCCTTTTTTATGATCACATATCTTTCCATCTATCCGGAAGATTTTGTTAGGTAAGTACTTGTTGTAAATCACCTCTCTCTCTCTCTCTCTCTTTATATATACAATGTGTGCTGAATGAACATGTGCTCTGCTTTAAATTTAATTTATCTCCAAATGTTTTGATATTATACTGCACTTACCGATTATAAGTATTTAAAGAAGTAGTCCAAAAGTATATCCGCTCAGATCATCAAGTGAAAAGAATCTTCAGAGTGATCGATTATATCATTAACTGTATCGTTGAAAAATCACTCACAATTATAGCATCCGAGAAGAAACCTTTCCTAACGAAGAAATTAACTTTCGCCGGGTTAATTTCAACTTATTCAGTATTCAACTTATATTTCAGTTATATGTCAAGTAATAATCCAAATTTATATATCTGAAATCAACAAATTAAAATTAAAAGATAATAGACATAGTAAATTAGTTGCAAAATAATTAAAAAACCTTTGTGATTGATTGTTCGATAATTGGGAGAAAGCGGAATTCATCGGATTCATTAAATCTTAACGAAAGAAATTATTTTTTGTCCTCCAACCTCCCAAGCAAGAATTTATTTGAGCACATTTTTCTTTCTGTTAGTTATATAAAGATGTTTCTGTCAGATTTTGACTTCAGATTCACTTCAGATTCTCTTTCTCTCTCTCTAATTACGCATCTACACGTTCTCCACGTGTACTTCGTCTTTCGTCGCTTCAATCACCCATTTTATTAAAATTTTCGATCTCATTTAGTAGCTAATTAGCTCACTTGGATTAAGAAAAATTAGGCATTACAAATGGCTCATGCTCAATAAAGAGCCAGCTTTATGTGTAATTCGTAATAGATGACCATATTAATAGATCGAATATATTACTTTCTCTATGGGGGAATGAATAAGTAATCTTCAGATTTCTCCTCAACTATGTTGAAGTTTACATGCAACAAAATTTTTTTAAGTATTTAAAAAAGGCATATGAATGTTTGGATGACACAAAAATAAAAGTTTTTGCTCTTATCATATTTCAATCAGAAAAATTAGCATAAGTTCTTTATTGGTTCAGTTACAGTTATATTTTAAAATAAACAAATAAATGCTTCTGCCGGAATAATGGAGAAATTTGAATAAACTTTCAGGATTACCATTTAGTTTTCTATCACTCAAAAGAAATTCATAAAAGTGATTTCTTCAGAATTATTCCTCACTTTCATTTCCGAATTGCTGCAGCCGGTCGATCGCACTCATTTGTTTCAACTCTTTTATTGTTTTGAGGTGATTATAAGGAGTCCCATTAAAGTGGTACCGTTGTTTTTGAATTTCGAAAATGTACGGAAGAGTTAAAAGCTGGATTCTTGTAACACTATTACTACTGCATGCTATCGTTACGGAAGCAAAAGTAGGAGATGTGAAACGTTCCGCATTAGATGAAATGCAAGTCCTGCAAACAGATAATATAGAGGTCAAAGAAGACAATGGAAAAGAGATCGAAAAAATGAATGCAGCAGAGGTCACAGCAACGGATGTAGCAAAAGGAAATTTAAAACAAGAAATGAGTGCTCAAGAAGCTGGATTATCAAATTCTATAGGCTACAATAATTTGTTCAAAGCAAAACGTTTTGCACATCAGATTCCAATGAAGTCAACAGACGATCCACTGCACACTAACATATTGAAAGAAATGTTACTAAAGAAAATGCTGGTGAACGGTGCAAAGCGTGGAAAATTTGAAAATGAAGGTGATAGTGACTATGAATATGATTTACGATTGTGTACGGAGTACCTTAAACTTAAATCAAAAAAGTTTGCGGTAGAAAAATAATTCCTTTTGTTTTAATTTATTCTGATCAGAATGATTGACTACTACATTAATGTAGCAAAAAATCATCTGTTTCGCTTATCATTTCAGATGTAAAATATTTCTGTAATATTTATACAATAATGATATATCATTTTTTGTTATCCCACACAACGTTGCATGAAAATAGCAAGGTTTTAACAAATTTTCTGCGTTGAAAAGCTTTACTGTAAAAAATGGATATTTTCAATAAGGCGAATATCTGAATGCAAAGTTTCAAATTCCGAATATTCTGTTTTTCGGATCAGTTCACCTCAGAAGAGCTAAGAGGGTAGTGGTGTAAAATAACTTATGAATTCCAATGGAAAAACTGAAACTACCAAAATTGACTTAGCAATGCATTTGCCACGGCAAAGATAACTATGAACAATTAGCGTAAAATTTCTATTATTGACGTTGTAATCAATCTGCGCTCATTGAATAAATAATATTAAAAGGTGTTGCAACGATTCATTATCAGAGAAATATCAAATTGATATTTATTTTTATCATTCGATTATTTATCTCTCTGATTTGTGGTGCGGTCTTTCTTTTTTTGCTTGTTCATGATTAGGTTTTAAGTTTTGAATCCAATTTTTACAACTTCTAGAATCGTCTTAACAAATCCACCGCAGTGCTTGATTTATCTGTTAGTTTATAACCATTAGTGAATTGAATTCATACGGGAAGGAACAACAAACTGCTAATCACTAAGTTAAGTTCATCAGAATTCAAAGATATGTGATTCCAATGTCGAAAAATTAATGAATCATTTAGCTCTTTCTTCTTTTAATGGCTAAATTACTGTAATTTACATTCAAATGTTTCCGGTCTGATAACCAGTTATGCTTCAATTGTTGTGCTGCCAAAAGATTTTCCTTTATACAGCTCTCCTTTTTTATGATCACATATTTTTCCTTCTATCCGGTAAGATTTTGTTAAGTGGTATTTTGTTGTAAACCACTTCTCTCTCCCTCTCTCTCTCTCTCTCTCTCTATATATATATATATATATATATATATACCAAGATCTCAAGAAACACAAGTTCAACAAGTAATCGCAAAGTATTTCTTATAATATATGTATATTATATGTACATATAAAAAGATATATATAATGAGTGCTGAATGAACATGTGCTCCACTTTAAATTTAAACTATCACCAAACATTTTGATGTTATACTACACTACAATTACCTTCTATAAGTACTTCAACAAGTAGTCCCAAAGTATATCCGCTCAGATCAACAAGTAAAGAGAATCTTCGGAGTGATCGATTATATCATTAATTATACCATTGATAAATCACTCACAATTATCCTAAAGAAGAAATTAACTTTCACCGGGTTAACTTCAACTTATTCATTATTCAACTTATATTGCAATTATGTGCCAAATAATAATCCAAGTTTAATTTATCTGAAACCAACAAATTAAAATTAAAGCATACGACATAGTAAATTAGTTGCAAAATAATTGAAAAACGTTTATGATTGAAAGTTCGGTAATTGGAAGAAAAGGAAATTCGTTGGATTCATTAAATCTTAACGAAAGAAATTGTTTTTTGTTTTTAGATGATATAAATTAAAAGTTTTAGCTCTTGTTATATTTCAATCAGAAAAATTAGCATAAGAAAAATTAGCATAAAAATTACATTGGCTCAGTTACAGCCATATTTTAAAATAAACAAATAAATGCTTATACCGGAATAATGGAGAAATTTGCATAAATTTTTAGGATTACCATTCTTGGTTTTCTGTCACACAAAAGAATTTCATAAAAGTGATTTCTTCCGAATTACTCCTCACTTTCATTTCCGAATAGTTGCAGCCGGTCGATCGCAATTGTTTGTTTCAACTCTTTTATTGTTTTGAGGTGATTATAAGGAGTCCCATTAAAGTGGTACCGTTGCTTTTGAATTTCGAAAATGTACGGAAGAGTTAAAAGCTGGATTCTTGTAACACTATTACTACTGCATGCTATCGTTACGGAAGCAAAAATAGGAGATGTGAAACGTTCCGCATTAGATGAAATGCAAGTCCTGCAAACAGATAATATAGAGGTCAAAGAAGACAATGGAAAAGAGATCGAAAAAATGAATGCAGAAGAGGTCACAGCAACGGATGTAGCAAAAGGAAATTTAAAACAAGAAATGAGTGCTCATGAAGCTGGATTATCAAATTCTATAGGCTATAATAATTTGTTCAAAGCAAAACGATTTGCACATCAGATTCCGATGAAGTCAACAAACGATCCATTGGACACTAATATACTGAAAGAAATGTTACTGAAGAAAATGCTGGTGAGCAGTGCAAAGCGTGGAAAACTTGAAAATGAAGGTGATAGTGATTATGAATATGATTTACGATTGTGTACGGAGTACCTTAAACTTAAATCAAAAACATTTGCGTTGGAAAAATAATTCCTTTTGTGTTTTGACGTTGTGCGTTCATTGAATAAATAATATTAAAAGGTGTTGTAACGATTCATTATCAAAGAGATATTAAATTGATATTTATTTTTATCATTCGATCATTTGTCTTTCCGATATGTGGTGCGATCTTTCTTTTTTTTTCTTTGCTATGATTAAGTTTTAAGTTTTGAATCCATTCCATTTTTACAACTTCTAGAATGGTCTTAAGAAATCCACCGCGGTGTTTGATTTATCTGTTAGTTTATAAGCATTAGTGAATTGAATTCATGTCGGAAGGAACAACAAATTGCAATTCATTAAGTTAGTACATCAGAATTCAAAAATTTGTGATCATTTATCCAATAGATATAT
Source organism: Cercopithifilaria johnstoni (assembly GCA_916381525.1). NCBI lineage: Eukaryota > Metazoa > Nematoda > Chromadorea > Rhabditida > Onchocercidae > Cercopithifilaria > Cercopithifilaria johnstoni. The sequence goes on from CAKAEH010000433.1 coordinate 53,507, forward strand.
TTTCACATGATTCTATAAATTAAATTAATTTCGAGACAATTTCTTTGTCTTTCAAAATTTTTGAATTTTATCTTTTTTCAAATCGATAACTTACTTTCTCTAAAAACCTTTTGTTTTTATTAATTCAATTATTTTAAATGATATGAATATGCAGCAAATAAATGATATCTTATCATTTTCTAAAAGGGGGCAAAATTTATTTAATGATATTCAAAATTAATGATTTATTAAAGAAAGAGATTTCCAAAACTTGAATTGAAAGAATGAATAATGCAAGCAACTTTCATTCAGTCAATTGCATTTTAGCAATTTAACCATAAATAAATAATTTTAAATAATACAATCTCAATTTACATTTCTTGTCGTAAACCGAGGCAATTTATAGTAAGATACTAGGATACTTCTGACTTCTAAATACAATTAAAATTTTTATGCTTCTGAATACAATTCACAAATAAAAGTTTCTCCATATGGTTGTCATAATACATCAATATGAATATGTATTAAACGAGCTAAACAATGAATTTTCTTTTTTGCAAATGCAATAATTATGTTGTTGTCAGATTCTCAGTTTTACGTGTGCTTGCTTGGCTTTCATCAGCCGTTTTGGTTCCTAAAAAATTCAATTTTTCTTTAGCTATTAAACAATACAACTAATTAAAATAATTAATCAACAATAATACTTATATATATATGTATATATATATATGTTTTATTTCTTACAATAAATATTAGAAGCAAATGTTATAAACAACTACCTCTCATTATTGTTGAATCACCTTGAAAGCTTGAACGTTTCCTTCTTTTGCTTTTACTCTTACTTTTACTTTTACTTTTACTTTTCTTTATCTTCTAAAATCATGTAATATTTTTGTAATGTTGAATATTAATAAAATTAGAAATTCATATAGCAATTTCAATAATCTCTAATTTTCAATTAATTAACTAACCGGCTTTGGTCGTAATGCCCACATGAAATGATCGGAATACATAATCAAATAAGCTAATAGACATATAATGATGAACACTGTTATACCGAAACTACTAATCAAGTACCATAAATAATTTGGGCAAACGCCTTCTCGTTCTGTGCTCTCCAAATATTCTTTATCGGACATTTCTTTTCGAAATTTTGAGTAATGAAAATTTTGGAGAGTTATCAAACAACTGATAAATGAGAAATTATTCTTATGAAATGATTATTTGATTATTTTATAGTCAATCACAAATGCAAATTTACGGCATAAATTTTTTTTTGCATTTCATCCATAGTTCAATATTTGATATTTCTGAATTGAAGCTGTTGTTAATTGATAACAACCTAAAACTTTATCATGCACTTAGCAAAATTTATTTCAATGAGAAAATTTCATTCATGGGATAATTTTCTTTGGCTTGCAAGTATAGCAAATATTAACATTGATGATTGTTTTTATCTGTTGAAAATATCGCAGTATTCATCTATCAATGTTTTTATCTGTTGAAAATATCGCAATATTCATCTACCAATTGATTCCAACAATTTTATATTGTAATTGATTAGCTACAACAAAATTTCCAAACAGCTTGAAGAGAAATATTGAAAATGTACTGAATCGATTGAAATAGAAAATAAAGAATTTGAACTTCAATCCTGTTGGAAGATACTGTTGCCATTTGCTTTCACTATCTAATCATCGCAAAGATAAGTTACTTTTAGAAGATACGATACTTTTTGTATCGTTGTTCAGAAATTCAGCTCTATATAAAGTGTTCGACAACCAAAAAGATTCAAAAAAAGTACAAATATTTGGGATGAAATTCCGAAAGGCAGTCGGAAGAACGGTTTATACAGGGATAAATTAAAGTAAATAAGAATTTTACCTTCCAACATAATCACATAGCACTTAATTAATCGATGTGTAAAATGTAAATAACAATAAATTCATTTCGAAATTTCTGTCAAAAAATGATTTTATTATTCGTAAAAATTATTTTAACCACAAACAGTAATATTTATCGAATAGAAATCACCGAAAGTTATTTCTTGTGATGTTTACTTTTCTTCAAATGCTTTCGCTTTTCACCTTTTAATTTTAATTTAGCTGAAAAACAATTAATATAAATTTCCTTAGAGGTCGTTTATTCTTTTAAAAAATGGTCAATTCATTAGTTCTGTAATAGTTTGATAGGTAATTACTGAAATTATTGCCATTTTCTTTCTTCAGATGACTATGTACTTTTCGATGTCTTTTCGACTTTCTATCTTTTCTCCGCAGTTCTGCAATTAAGTTTACAATTCAATTAAATCTATTACTCTAAGAAATTAATTGTAAAATTAGAAAATCTAATTGCATGAAAAATACTATCTTTTTCTCTATCACATGAAATAGCACACAAAGTTAGAGATAAAGGATTAATGAACGAACTTTTATTTGACAGTTTTTCATGCATATGTGGTGATTCTTCAGCCAGCTGGCGTCTTAGTTTTGATCTTTAATTAATTAAATTACAGGTAATAAAGATTGAAGTAAATTTAAAAAAAAAAAGAAATGATTAGCGTCTACAAATATACAGCGCCTGATAATTTTCACTGAAGAATATTTTGAATATTGGAAATTAAATATGAAATTAAATACCAACTCTGAATGTTTTCTCTTTCCACTTTTCTTTTTCCTATCTCTCTTCTGAAAATTTCTATCACTTCATATGAGTAATTAATCGTTAATTCATTAACCAGTCAAACTAACTATCAATCCTTTCTTCCTCTTCCCTTATAAATTTGCAACATTAATTTTCTAGTTTTATTATTTCAAATCTCATTCGCTATTTTTCAAAATAAATTCCTCCTCATTTCAATTTCATTCTCACCTGCATTATCAGTTTCAGTTAGCATTTCCCAGAATTGAATTACTTACCGCCAAACGACCCTTTTTTGAGCTCCCTTTTACGCCACTCTCACGATCCATTTCGTCGTATAATTCTTTTCTACGAGCTTTTTTCCCTTAAAATAAAAGCATGAAAACAAATCAATAATCATATAATTAACAAAAACTTTAATTTAACCTTCTCTTATTACAATGTTGAAGCTACTAATATGATGAAGTAAAAAATTTTAGAAATATAACACACAGACTTGGTTTAAAAGATGAAATGTCTTGTTGCTGTTGCATGCGCCTGCAAAATAAAATAAATGTTGAAGTTTATCTAATCTCTCTTATCTTTAGTGAGAAATACAAAACTTCTTTAAATTTGGAAAATTGTCAATTATCTTAGAGTGTGTCAGATAGAACTGATAGGCAAATTTTCAACGAAAACGTAATTTTGAGATAGAAGATAAAAAGTTAAGCGGTCTTCTAAATGATGCAAGAAATTGGATAACTTTACTTTCTCGATTTCCTTCTTGCAGTAGAAGTCTAAAAGTTAATACATTTTTAGGAAGAAATATTATATTGCTTAAAAATTTATAATTTTTTTGCCTATTTCTTTCATACTACATTTCATAATGTTTTCTTCGAAAAACATCAATGCATTAAAATAACAATATTGAAAAATGATTTTCCTGATCGCTAGGCAAATGCAGTTGTGATCCAAGTTTTGGCATTACTTTGTGTTCTTTTTTAGATTCTGTAATTTGCATTACTGTAATTTACATTTGGTATTACTACTACAATGTTTATATGAATTTCATATTTTATTATAGAATTTTGATCAAAAGTATTTCAATAATCTCCCAAAATCTATTTCATTACAAATAGATTCAAAAATATTTGCAAATAAAGAAATTGTAATTTTTGAAGCGAAAATATTCAAAGAAATTAATGTTAAGTCGAATATAATATTTAATAAAGCTGATATATGATGTAATAATTAATGATGTAATTACTTTAGTAATTATATAAAAGGATTAGGATAATTTATTTGCAAGAAAAAAAATTACGACACCTACCATCTTCGATATCGAATTTTGTTTTACCACGTGTTACCAAGTGGATAAAATCTTTTGGTGTTCGATAAATTTCATCTTCTGTAAATTCACCATATAAAGCGATATATCGTAATAATCGAGCGATATCATTTACCGAACATTCGATCGGTGTAACCATCTGTTAATATTTGACAAACTTTAGAAATGTAATATCATTATGAAATAATTTCTTCTCAAAAGTGATTTCAATTTTTGAATTCGATAAATTTTCAATTCTTTCCTTCTGATATTACCTGGGCAGTTAACATTTGTTGAGTGATCTTCTGTTCCGGTGTTATGATATATGGTGAATGATCTGAAAATGATTTCTTCAATGAAAATTTTACCTGTAGCAATTAATTTTTTTGCAAATGCTAACATCAAGAAGCTTATGGAAGATTCTCCAATTTATTTTTATGTCAAATATATAGTTTGTTAATTTTATAATTTTACCTTTTTCAATCTTCGAACTTTTTTTATCCATAAAGAGAAATTCTTCGCTTTTTCCTTTGTAGTAAATACATACGGCAATTACCAAAAATATACACAGAAAGATCATTGTAATTATAAATCCCATTATCATTAACACTAATTTTGTTGCAATCTCATTTGGGATACCTGTAAATTGATTATTCCAGCAATCCGAAAATAACAAACCACTATGCTTAAATGAGTGATAGATAGATTGTGTTATATTCTTTACAAATAATACTTCAGCAATCCGGAAATAACAAACCACTATGCTCAGATGAATGATAGATAGATTGCGTTATATTTTTTGCACAATACTTCAACTATTAAATAATGGAAAAATTAATCATGATATTGAATAATGATTAACTTATAGAGTAAAAATAAAACAAAGAAACCTGCATAGATAATATTATTTGTATCGATACTAAAATATTCATCGATGCTAAAATATTTAAACAAATAAATTTAAAAGTATAAAAATTCACTCTTTGATATCAAAATAATTTAGCAAATATGATGAAAATTATTATCAATATTTTAAATAAATGATAAAATGATTGGAATAAAATTTTGAAATTATTAATTACTATCTATTGTTTTTTTATAGAATCAATAATATAATTAGTTTTATTATTATTATTAATTACAGACGTTGTTATTGTTTAGGTTGAATGAAAATAAACTTGCCCAAGTTGAATTTAATTTATCAAATATGATTGCATCATTTTATAAACTTTTTTCGTTTTAGAAATAAGGAATAAGATCAATTTTATTTTGTGACAATTTATAGAATAAATTAAAAGCCTGAATATTTCAAAGTAATAAAATTCTGAAATTATAATTGAACTAATTAGGGCAGTTGATAATAATGCCAACAATCAATTAAAAGTTATTGTCCAGAAAATCAAAAACCTACAAAATGGTAAGTTTCAACAATTAATTAATTAACAATTATCTAATGCTAATACAATTACAATAAACTTACCTTCGGTTTGCTCTGATAGTGCTACTGCCATTCTTTAGCCCTAAAGCAATAAACTATCATTAATTAGCACGGCTTTCAAGCTTAATTCTAATTAGTAATTATAGTTCGCGGAAATTTTCATCAAAATTTCAAATTTGGGGAAACGAACGAAATATCCAAATTATTTCTAAGAAGGTATTTCTTGGCAACAAAAGATTTTGTAGTTTATCTCTTTGATCTTTGCTCACTAAATATAACCTCTTATTTTTTCATTCAAGTGACACCTGTCAACTTCCTTTTTTTGTTGGTTCCGGTTTTAGACCGGAATATTTTGCGTAACGTTGCAATTATTTTCAAGCATCACTTCGATGATACTTTTACAAGCAGCTACTAATTTTTTTCAGTAAAATAATTTCAAAAAATAAATTTAAGGAAAACTAAAATTACTTCACTTCATTATTTCTTCGCAATATTAAAGACAGTATTTTATGATACAGTTTATGGGTATATCATATAATTCCTCATACCTCGGGAAAAATTTTGTGATATTAACTTTATTGGTGACATTAGGAAGCATCGAACCGCTTCTTTAAATGAAATTTAGAAACAAGACTTAAATTGTAATTTCTTTGCCAGCAAAAAAGAATATATTCTTTCCAGAGAAAAATTTGCATAATTTCTGAGAACTTCAATTTATCTTTTAGCTTCGTTAAATGCTACTAAATTTGAAGAAGCAAAGGATGATATAATGTTTTATCAATTTTTGATAATATACTTCAATTAAAAATAATACCTGAATCATTCCATTTGAATAATAGCGAAAGACAATAAAGTAGAAAACACTTACAAATTTGATATAATATAAAAGAAGGATTCATTTATCCGATACCATGAATTTTTTGCTAATATTATCTGATATGATAAGCAGTATAATGTTAGCAAATTGTATGTTCAATTTTTATTCATGACTTCATCATTCTTTCTGATTTATTTCTTTAAACTTATCCTATCCTTAATTACTGAAAGTGTGTTGATAAATTTAATTAAGCTCATCAACATTCTTTATAAATCACTCTTTCTCAAATTCTGCAGAGAAAAATCTTTTCGCATATTCTCCTCTCCATTTAATATTATGCAATAGTTTATTTAAATATTTTTCAAATTTCTGTTCACTACCAGCGATCGGCATTTGTTGCTGGAAAATTCGAGATAAAAAGTAATCGTTAGGATGAAATGAAGAAAAAGGAAGAGAAAAAGCTTATCTAGAAACCACGGATGAAGTTTTTGGATGAGCTTTTTTAGGAAGATGACTGTAAGATTCTGAATCTGATAGATTTCTGAACAAGCATGGAATTAATTTTTCGTAAAAGTTTATTTAGCAAGATATTTTGTTAAAAAATTTTTTCTCTTTTTATGCATTTGCAACTTTCGTAGCACACAAATATCCATCATTGATTGAGAAGAAGTTCAGAAGATTTCATACAACTTTAACTCTCTTCCATTCAAATTGAAATATTCTGTATCAAATATTCTTTAAACGTATCAATAACATTTCATCTCTTTAAATTACCACGAAGTTTGATATTTTCATCAATTCTTTTTAACCTTGAAATTTTATCAATGTTTATTCATCTGTATCGTGAAAACATCAAATTTTGCCTCGAATTATTTCCAATTCAGAAATCAAGAATTCAAAATAACGGATCTCTTCTTTAGAATGGTTTCATGAATTCTTCATATGAATATAATTTTAAAAGAAATGGTTGAATCGTTTACTGTTTTTCTGCAATTCAAAAATGACTAATTTGAGAAATTCCGGTTTGATTGAATAATGCAACCAGATTTCAGAAATTTATAGTAAAATTATGACCAAAAAAAAGGTGTTGTACATATCGGATATTGGTACTTCAGCAAAATATAGAAAGGATGAAGAGCTGAGGGATGAATATTTTATGAAAAGGTGATGAAGAGATTCTTGTTTTTAATAGAAGTGCTCATAACTTCTTCAAATAATTTATTATAATAGTAAAATTAACAGGTTGTAATGTTTATATATCGCTACAATCGAAATAAAATGATAAAGGCTCATTTCCACTTGAGTTTAAACAAATCGGAGGTTTATTTCTGAAGTGAAATTTTTCCTGAAGAGTGCTTCGGAAAAACTGCTTTAATCGATTAAGATTTTATAAAAAGACTTCGCTGAATTTTTTCTACATTTCCTACGATAACATTGATATATGTTGATGGAACATTACTTTGGTCTAAGTTAGAGTCAAATTATATTAATTTCAAGTAGAAATTTGTATTTGTCAACAAATTTACTCAAGTAATTTAATTCTAACTATTAAATTGCATTAATTAAGCCAATGACTCATTTTTTGACAGTTTTGAATTTAACGTTAACATCGAAATTTATTTTGCTTATTGCAGTGACAACAACAATAATATCAATTTGTTTGTTTGCTTTATTAGTTAATACCTGTTAAAAATTTACTTTGCTGATTACTCAATGTTTTCTTTTAATTGAAAGCATGCAAATTTTTAGGAAATATCAACATGCATTCAAATTTCATTCTGCTGGTGATTTTAACAGTAAGTTATTAATTGAATAATATAGCAACCAGCTAATGCTATATGTAGGAATAGAGATATCAAATTTATCTTTCTTCCTTAATAATGTCCAAATTATAGATTCTGAACGATAGTTGCATCAGTATAATGTACCCAAATATAACTCTCGAAAAACCGATTGTTACATGTGAACCGGAAGAAATTCTAATTCAGGTATTTTATTTGAATTTTAAGAAATAAATTTATAATTTCATCATTTAACATATATGATTCTACTAAAAGAATAATTAATTATATTCATTTGTTGTCAAGAAATCTCCAGCTTTATGCATGGAAAGATAAGAATATAAAAACTGAATGATATTTATTTTAATTCTATAAACAAGTATAATATAATAGTATAATAAAAGTATAATATATAATATAATAGTATAATAAAAGTATAATATAATAGTATAATATAAAGTATAATAAGTATAAGTATAATTTTTTGTTTCAGGAATTCCTGATTCTGATTGCCTTTCTTAAATTTACTAACATTCTTATTTTAACTATATGAATTTTTCATTGAACCTTTTAAAGTTGTAAAAATCATTTCTCACGCAAATTTAAATGTATGATTTAAATGTTCGCATTTAAAAATAAATAAATTGTGAAATACCGTTTCTGTTTCATTTCTACATGTCAAACTATTTTTTTGCGATCGTCTATTATCATTCGATCAGTTTAATCAGAAGATAGCAGATAGAATGCATGGATCGATTGCTTTTTCGATTGCCTTATGAAAGAGTTTTACTGCAAAAATCATTTCAATTTTATTAAACATTTTGTTTTAGAAATTTTGCAAACGATAAATGAATTTATTATTATTTTCATCGTATCTGAACAATCAAAATGATGTATTTTATTTTTTTCTATTATTTGTTCTCTTTTTTGTAGTATTTTAAAAAATTAAATTTTGCTCATTTTAGATTCGAACGAGTAAATCAGATCCGTCTCATATCTATGCGGGAGATTATATTAGTGATCCGAATTGTTCCTCTAGAAGTACAAGTCAACTTACTTTATCACTTGGCAAATGTGGTATGACGATTGAGCAAACGGTATCGAATTGCTTTGTCGAAAATATCAATATCAATTCTAAAATTATTGAAGAAAAAATGACGGAATCTCTTTTTCTCTCTCTATTATATGCTTCAAGCAACTTCAGAAAGATCCGGCATCAACTATTTATCGAATTTGCATAACCGTACAGTTACATCCATTTTTCATCACTGATAGTGATCGTTCCTATTGCATACAATGTGTTTACCGGAATACAGGTATCATCGATGATCTTCAGCAATCACTTTCAGTAAGGTACGACATTTTGGCATCTCTTAATTAAAATTAAGTTATTTAAAATGTATAATTTTTATTCATATAGTTTTGAGCATAAAATAGACTGTTTATATATTCGTATTGTTGAATAACAAATAAGTTAAGTAAAAATTTCCAGCAATTCGGCACCATCTATCTTGGAGCCACAATTTAACTTTGTTGCACCAAGATGTAGTTATCAGATCAGGCGGAATTCAATCGATGGACCGCCTATACGTTATGCGTTACTTGGCGAAACTGTTTATCATGTTTGGAAATGTTATGGTGGTAAGTAGTATAACTATTTGTTGAAATATTGATTCTAAATCTCAGTTTTTGAAATATTTCAGAAAACTTTCAAATATTGGTACAAAATTGTTATGTGGAAGATGGCGAAGGGAATCATATTCTAATTATCAGTAATAATGGGTAATAAAATTTTGCACAAATTTGACATATGAAAAATTGTTTCTCCGTTTTCTGATTTAATAAGATTACCAATCTCATCAAGAATTATTTTAAGTCCTTCTAACAAGAAATTCATTTCTATCTTTTAGTAATTCATCTTCCTAAAAGTTTGGGATACTTAGGAAGAAGATGAAAGTGATTAAAATGTGATTTTTACAGGTGTGGTGTTGATCAATATATTCTGGAAACTCCTGTATATTCACTCGATCGAAAAACAGCTTCACAAGTAAAAATGGAATTGATTTTTGAAATTGCAACAACGATAAATTGAACATCTAACATCACCACCTTCCATTTAAATTAATTTAAAAGCTTGTTGTAACAAAACTAATCACGACTGTTAAATTTTCAACAATTACGGCACTGGATCTTAGCATAAAATTCCGTAATTAAAATGATTATAAGAAACTGTAGTATCGAAATTAACATTTTTCAGGAGATGCATGTTTTTAAGTTTGCTGGAAAAGCAATAAGCCGTTTTAAATGTCAAATTCAAATTTGTTCACCATCAAACGATAGTTGTCATGTATCTGGCAGTTATTTGTACTATCATTTTTTTTTTGAGATTTATCAAATTCATTAAATTTCTCGCAAATAAGAGAATAATTTGAATAAGTGATAATTCAAATTATACCGCTATATTTCGAATTTTTTAGCAAATTTAACTTAAAATATATAATAGATTCCAAATTTGGTAATATGTCGCTTTTGTTTCCAGCCATATGTCCAATGTGCAAGAAATAAAGAGCGTGATATGGAGAGAAACAAGTCTACAGGTGATACAGAGAGAAACAAGTCCACAGGTGATACAAAGAAAAACACGTCCATAGGTGGTGGTGAATTTGCCTTGGGATCATCAATAGCACCTGCTTCACAAGAAATATCAACAGAAACAACAACAATAGCAATAACAGCTGTTACAAAATTACCGGAAGCAGAAGCGTTTTTCATTTCGGCAACTGACGATTATGGATTTTATTTGGAGAGCGGTAATGCATTTCCACCATCCATACAACCACCATTATCGAGGAATCGTGAAGAAGAAATACAGGTAGAACCTAGGTAAGCTAGAGAATTTGATTTCTGCCTCTTACATTACAAAATTTTCCGGAGTATTTTAGAATTATATTTTTATTTGTTAGCTTAATATTATTTCTCTCTACACATTCCAGCCCGTATCAACGACGAGCAAAACGAAACTTCTTTACAAAAAGAGATATTACGCTGAAAACTTCGAAGAGTAACGAAGATCATTTCCCATCATATGATGTAATTGGAGTGTTGACAGTTCTCGAGTCACCTAATGATGTTGCTTATTTTGGTAAGTTTCCTATCAATTTTCATTTTTCAGGTAGTTAAAATTTTAGTATACAATTCATTTCGAATAAAACCGGAATAAACTTGTCAAATATGAAGTTGCATACTGAAATTGAATGAATTTATAATTTCTTCTAATTTTTGAAAAACAAATTTGACAGATAATAATATAGTATGTTATCATTTAATATGTTGTCCTCCATGGTTCCATGCATAATTTCTGCTACTACGAGCAAGAATTCCAAAAATAGAATTAAATAGATAGAATGTTGACAACTATCTGAAAGTTGAATATGTTTGAAAATTAACTGTAAATACTCTAGTTAATATGTTCCTATCAGCTCAAATTGATATGATATCAAATTCATATTATATCACTTTTCATATTAAGCTATGTGCAGATAATGTGATATCAATTTTCAGATCACTTTTGAGATTCTTAAGCATTACAGCATTAAATTTCCTTTATTCTACGAATACCGTTACAGAAAGCAAATATCCATTAGTTGGAACTCGTCACGGTATTGCTATTCGTGGTATTACAATTGCTAGAAAACGTTCTTTGATGGAATCTATGCTGCAGTTCGTTTTCTTCGCTTTAATAGGAATTATCGCTCTATCAGCCATCCTGATAACAATTACAATTCCATGCAACACCTGTCGATGACCCGAAATAACCTTACAATATATAAAGTATCATTGTATTTGTGAAATCTATGTTATGAAAATCTTTTTTGTCTCAAATATTTTCAGCCAAATGATAAGATATACTTTGTTTAATATTTCAATTCATTATTCTAAAGAATACTTGTAAATGATTAATAATTCCCCTTTTACAATCGGCTTTATCTAATTATATATTTAAGTAATTCTTTGTTAACTATCTGCTCCATTGTCTATTTACTATAAACAAAGAATCGACTGACAGTCGATTCTTTTGTTCTCTATCAGTTTCATGTACAAAATGATCAATTGTCTATTTACTATAAACAGTGCTCACCGTGAACCGCCCAACTCGAAAGGATCGGATGACAAAGTGTACTCAACGTTGTAGAACAAAACGATCTTCTAAACCAATTCCTCAACTCTCGGATCAACGAGTAAAGAAAAGCAATCAAATTATCCAATTCTTATTATAATATGAAGAAGAATAAATCTCTCCATTAAATTATTAACTGTTCACTGTACCACATAAAGCTCTCCCTCAAAAGAATTTCCTTCTAGAAAAATTCACAACATTATTCAACAGAATCACATAATCATATCTTAACTTCTCCTACTAAAATTGATCGATTGCGATGCTAAAATTCAAAATCAATGAGCTTTATTTAAGTCAATCATAGTTTAATGGGTTATTTTATAGAATTAAAATTGACAAAATATATTTATCCAATAATAACAAATGTTTTATTTAATATATCAGGTTCTATGTCCGCTTGCATTTTGCGGTGATACTTTTTATATATTTATCATAACTAATATCTTTGTTGCGGTAATACTTTTTATATATTTATCATAACTAATATCTCTGTTACTATAAATCTTCGCCATATCAATTATACAAAAAAAGGAAAGTGAAACGTTTCTTTCTACTGCGAGAAGTATTGCAACTATTTTCAGCTCTTAAAAAATTTATGCCATCATAGACTGAAATACTTTGCTTAGTTAGTTGTTACCAACCAAATTTATGATCACAGTTTTTGAAAAATGCAATTATCGTCGACTAAATTGCTACTCAAACAATGACAACAAACAGATGTTCCAATCTTGAAGAAATCTTTCAACAATCATAAATTTAATTGCATAGAATTGAATAACAGGAAAATAGTTTGGCCCTAATTGATTAGCAGCCAACTTCTCGATATCACATGCTGATTTTGTTTTATACTATTTGGTGTGCTCTTTAAACAGCAGTATTTTCAAATCTAAATATATCGATATAAGTGATATTTCTATCTCATAACAAAGCTATTTAAATGAATAATACTAATGAAGAAATTATATTTGTATGCTTAATAACCTCCATAATCTCTCCCTATTGTAAATAGCAAAGATTTTGCAAATAAGGAATTTATAATTAATGAACCGAAAATATTAAATGAAATTAATAATCAGTCGAATATGATATTTAATGAAGTTGAAAATGTTGTCGTAATTAGTGATTACTTTAGTGAGCCATATAGAAGGATTAGGATAGATTAGTGCAAGTGGCATCTACCATCCTCGGTATCGAATTTTGTTTTATGAATCGATTAATTATTCAATTAATAACTTTTAATGTGATCAAAATCATTCTCTCAATCTTATGATATCGAGAGAACCGTAAAGCGGCAGTACTGATAAATAAGACTGTTAGCAAGTCTATTTATGCAGAAAAGATTGATTTTAACTTCTTTAAATTATTTTATCATGCTTGTTTTAATGAATTCTAAACGATTCATTGTTCATTAATAAGGATTTAATAATTGTAAAATTTTTTTAATTATCAAAAACTATATGCCTCGTCGAAAACTTTTCCAATGATTAAAAATACTTTATGATGAAATGATCCAACAATGATTAATTAATGATAAATTATTATCACACAAATTCTTTTCATACTTAATTTTGAAGCATCGCAAATAATTTTATTCTTTAATGGAAAAAATGAAAAAAGATTAGTTTCGTAAGAAATGAATTTCGCTTTTTAATATTTGCAACAAATAACTACTTGTTGAATATTAGTACAAACTTAGTTTACTGTGCATAATATAGTTAATATAGTTGTTAATATACTTAATGTAACTTAATATAGTTAATATACTTAATATAGTTGCAAAATAACGATCAATAAACCTCGTTAGAGCGGAAAAGGGGAAATTTAAGGTTGGAAAAATGTTGTAAATGTTTTTTTTCTGGATTATCTTCTCATTTCGTTTGAATGGAATTTATATTATGAAGATGATTAAGGAAATTTAATAGTTGATTGGAAAAACTCTGAATTTGATGAATATAGTTTACACCCAATATATCTTTCTAAGTATACTCGCATAACGGAGATTTTCATGCAACAGCCAGGTTATGCCATTTCATGAATAAGAAGAATGTCTTCGATATTGAAGGTAAAAGATTGAAGTTTAAAAAGAGTATTGAATAAATGTATGGTTGCAATTGATGAAAAGCGAAACTACTTAAATTACCAACCATGCCTAATTTTATAAAAACTTGAGTGCAAAGATTTTAAATATTTGCATGAATTGGCTTACATTATTTAATTGCTCTTTCGATCAAAGATTCACTTATTACACTGTTAAAAACGATATATTTAAAATTAGCGAATAATTTATTTGTAGAAAGTTTCGTAAAATTATCCTTCGAAGATTTGTTATCCGATGCAATTATCCTGAACTAATTTTAAATGATAACAGCAATCAATTTCAATTGGTTTTTCAATACTAATAATGGGTCAAGAAATGCAATTGACCGAGTTCTTAGTTGAAATAGGAATGAAATGGAAAAATATGATTCCGAACGTTCATCCCTGGGATGGAGAAATTTATGTGCGGATAATTGATCAGACTAAAAGGACTTTAAGAATGACCATAAGTAGGAAATTATTGCGAGAAAAGGATTTGAAATCCTTAATAGTGGAAGTAGAAACTTGATACATCCACTAACTTATGTGAATTTCGATAATTCTAAGATCAATCGACTTAATTATACCAATTGGTAATAACAATAATCAGGATGACTATTATCCCTCATAAATTAAATATTCAGGAAAAACTTTAGTAAAACTGACACGACGGAAGTTTCTAAATTGATTTATAAAATATATGTTATACTTGTCGAAAATCGGAAATTATTTTGTGATACAAAAACTTCAGTTATGCAAGAGTATTTTATATAGAAATTTATATTGTAAAAATTTGTTGTACAGAAAATTATCAATTAAATAATTATAGTGATGTTTACGAAATTTTTTAATTATTTATTTCTGATTGTAATTTATGTGATTAATGACCATATTGCTGTTTCATTAAGTCAACTAATTTTTATATCTGATAATTTTTTGTTTATCACGAGTTTTAAAATTATTTGTTTTAATCTTTAATGCCTAATTTAGTTCTATAGCATCAACATTATCAAAGGGTTTTTGCTTTCTTATCATCCTCATAACATTTGATTCTAATCTAATTCCCAATGTACAATTTCTTCTTGTTATACAATCTTCACTAATAAAAGGTATCGTCAAGTTTTTCGGTGCTATTTTACACTGTTATTATGTAAATCCAAATCTGCATTCCTTCAGGATTACTACTTGAGCAAATACTTCTCAACTATATCCTCTTGGATCAGTATGTCAATATTAAGTGATATCGGTTCTATTACTGATAAATTACTGTTAAGATCTTATAACATCTAAAGGGAAGGATCAATTTCTTTCTAATGAAATTCAATCTTCACCAAATATTCAACTGTATCAAAGCAAATCTTCCAAAATAAAAATTTATAGTTCGCAACAATTCCTTTAGAAATTTGAACAAGAGGAAAAAACTGTTGCGAACTTATATAACAAGAAATAAAATTTCAAGTTTGGGAATAGGATTGAAAACAGGTTTGAATAATAGTGGGATAAGAGTGGAAAGATGACCAATACCTGATGAAGATCGTCTTTTATAGCCAAATTAAGCATCAAAGATTAAAGTAAATAATAATTTCAAAACTCGTATAAACAAAAAGTCAGATATAAAATTAATTAATTTATTGTTTCCGATGAAATATGAAAATGATCATTAATTACATAAATTACAATTTCGTGTAAAAAATTTTTTCAACATCGCTCATAAATCATTTAATTGACAATAAAATTTTTACCAAAAAATACCTTCATAATTTTGACATTATTAAAAGGTAATTTCGGGTTTCCGATATCTTCTATTCATTATTTGCAGTTTTATCAGCTAATGATTCGAAACGATCAAACACATTCAGGACTTCTGTTAGAGTAAATATTTGTTGCTAAATTAAAATAAACAATTAGTGAAGGCATTTGTGGAAAGAATGCAAATCTTCACTCATTATAATAGTAACTGAAAATCTAAGCGATGAAACAGTATCAGTGCTTTCTCAAATTCTGGAAATGTGATAACGGATTGACATGAAGAATATTCCTATTTGATATCACATATAAAGCTTTTTCCTTTTTTAAATAGGAAAATAATCGTAATTACATGTGGCAATAACTGTAGCTGATGTTCTCGGTTCAAGTATCCGGTAGAAACTAATTTTTGCTGCTTTTCATCGAATAACGATGCTATATATAGTACATCTTATTATTAGGCCTTAATTATTAATCCAGTCCCTTTTATTCTGATAAGCTATTGCAGCTTCAACCGTTCATTTATTCCTTAATTTTTACATAGCTTCACTCTTGTCATGTGGCAAGAATAGAATCATCCTTTCTGGTATTTCCAGATTGTAATGATTTTTTGACTCAGATTCAGATTTTACTTTCCGAAATTCAAATTCCAAACTTGAATTCTGTGTTATTCAATATATGAACATTGTGTGTAATGAATTTTATTCTTTACTAAAATTATTAGCTGTCAATTTTTAAATTAAAAAAATTATGCATTTATAATTGTCATAAGATTTCCTACCTGTATCTGCAATATATTTTCAAAAATACTCGAAATTTCTGAGAGAACTTTAATAAATTCGATAATTTTTGTCAACGGGATCGATTATAGCAACCCAATTTTCCATTATAATTGAGACCAATTATCTATCACAGTTTAATAATTAAATCAAAATTCAGCACTCTATTACTTAAATATCACAGTTTAATAATTAAATCAAAATACAGCACTCTATTACTTAAATATTCAATCTATTTCATAAATCAAATCATCCTTGATTTATTCTAAAGTATGTGATTATCGATATATAAGTTATTAAGTAATATCAGAAGAAATCTTAAACAAATTCATTTCCAAAAAGCTATAACTAACTTTCACTTCCATTAAATTTCCAACTAAAAAAAAATAATTTATGCTCACAAAAATTCAAAAAATGCAACAAAATTTGTCGTACACTTATGTTTTGCTCATACCGATGATAATAAACAGTATTTACAACGAAGAAATTGTTATGTTGAGTGCAGAAAATTCATAATCGATTTTTGTTTTGCTAACTGGAACATATGTTTATTGTAGATGAAATTTATTGATCAATAACTTAGAGATAGATAGTGGGCAATGATAATTGAGGAATGATGAAAGTTTAACGAAAGAAGTGAAACCCTCATGATGTTTCATTTCACTTAGAAATAATTCTTTTTTTTTTCCTAACAACCTATTGCTTCCTTTGTTTTATTTTAAATGAGCGAATATATTTTTGTGAAAGTTAATTTATTTTTTTAGGAGAAATTTCTTCGTTCAATATTATAGGACAATTATGAATATTTTATCAATCGATCATTCCGAAGATTATCTTTACGGAAGAGATTTGCTTGAATGTAAATAATGATAGTTATGGTGTAGAAATAATGATACCGAAATATTTGATGATACTTTTATTGGATGAGTATAATTATAACAAAGATGTAGTAAAGTTGAAGTCAGTGGAGTATAAGCCCTCTCTCCTCATTCTTTTATAATACATTATATACATATATATATATATATATATATATGTAGTGAGAGAGAGAGAGTAAGGAATGGTTTACAACAAGTTTGAAAAATCTTTTCGGATACAGGAATAGATCTGCAAACACTAAAAAAAAAAAGCAGGAAGTGTTGAAAGAAAAAGCTGATTATGGTACGATCGTTGAATATACGATTAGTTTTTAGAATGGAAGAAAGGATTTTTACATATGAATTAAAAAGGAACTGTATAAATGGGAAAGCTGATTATTTGCACGATTATTGGAATATACGATTAGTTTCAGAACAGAAGAATTTATATGTGAATTAATTTATCATATATTAAAGATAGAGATTTGTCAGGTATTTAAGATATATAAAATTTAACCTACAGGAAGTTTACATATGAATTGATAAGAAATTTCTAGAATACAAATATTCCGTTTATTTGGATTATAAATTATTTCAAATTTTTCCACAAATGTAAAATTTGGTTAGTATTTGATGAATTTTCCACTTTAAGAAATCGAAACAAATATCAAAGCGTATTTATTTGTTATTACAATATGTTAAAATACGTTGTAATTAATAAGTGATATTTGTGGAAGAATTTCTTTTAAGCGAATTGATTGATACTATGACATTTGAAAAATAATTATTGTAAAAGAATTTGCATTTGAAAATGAAAATAATGCGGAAATTTGAAAAAGCTATTAATGTTTTTATCATAGCATAAAGAGCTATCATCTGATAGAGAGAGAGCTGATAAAATGATAAGCTCTTATGATTTGATAAAATGGATAAGCTCACAAGATTCATTTTTTGATGTACTTTTTTTTGGTCGATTTCTGACTGAAGAAATCATTTCAAATTTAATTTTTAAACAAACTAAATGACAAGCAAAAATTTTTGCTGTTATAAGTGTAAATTTTGGGAGTTCAAAAAACGAAGTGGCTTGTAGCTTCCTCTTGACAGATACCCATAAACATGAAAAAAGAAAATTTCAATCAAAAATATGTGGAAATTTATTTGCAATCATTTTTAATGCATAATAAGTATTTACTTTAAAATGATCAATTATCAAATTAAGAATTTAGATAATGTATCATTTTATCAATAATTTATCATTTTATCAATTAAATGATAAAATCTACGACATGCAAATTGTAAACTTTTCGAAACAAATTTAATCTTTTTACTAATTAGCAATTTTACAATCATTAATATTTTAGCTAATTTTAATTTTTATCAATATCTTTGATAATATTTTCATTGTTGATTGATTATGCACATTTCCTATATCATTTGATATTATCACAGACTTTTTCAAACCCTTGCCATTAACAAGATTTTTACATATTATTTATTCGGCTTTCAATAGCAATAATATATTTTATTGATGGTGGAATGTGTTTTAGTTTGCATGAAATTAGTAACGAACAGAGGTTCAATTCAACAACATGAATTGAATGTATTATAAAATATTCTCGCGATACGTATGTTTTACTGCATGATAAATTTTCGGCATACAACGATTTCATAGAATTTTGAAGCATTTTTTTTTACTTAAATATTATCTGTTATAAATTGACTTTGATCTAAGATCACTCATAGTTCATGTAAAGTTTTAAAAAAGGTAATATTTTAAAATATTCCCTAGCACAGGTAAAAATTTCATTATAATTGATGACACACATAATCATTCGATTTTAAATCAATTTATAAGAAGAAAAATCATACCCTTCTGTGCATAAATAGTATGATGGGTAACCTGCTTTCTAGCAAAGTTCCACATCTCTGTCCTTATCATCTTTCTAATTCTCTTTTTCAAAATTTTATATTTAACCAAATATTATACTACAATGTAGAAATGTTCTAGTAAGAATAAATTAGCAAGACTTATTGCATTTCTTTTAACTTACTCAAACTAATATCTGTAATTGATCGGTGACCTTACTTTTAGTGACAGCTGTTGGCCGTTATATTATTTTCACTTTTTATTATATAACGGTGATCGCAAAAAAAGATCAGTAGAAAGATATGAAAGATGCATCATTTCTTTTAAACACCGACATATGTTATCTTATTAAGGTCCATTTCATTGTTCATCCTTTGGACTCTTCAGCGACTTTAAGTACCTTAAGTTATCAAGGTGATATTCCAAATAGATGGAATATCGTTTTGATAATTTTTTGTTTTGAAATTATCATGCAATCAGTAAATGCATTTACGAAATAGTTGTCAACATTCTTTAATGATTTTTTCATTCTTACAAATAAATAAACGGAATGATAATTTCGGTGCGTCAAATATATGTTGCACTATAAAAGATTGAAAGAATTGTTATTTGTTTGTAATCATTTATTTATGTTGTAAATCTAATAACATTTATTATTCCTATTAAATGTTTTTAATTCGAATAGATATTAATTGAATTTCAATTTATGCAAACATCATTAATGAGCCAATGAACGATCAAGAAATACGCAGACAAGAATAGCATGCGACGATAACGGAAATAACCGCATTGGTTTTCCAACCCAACAATTCTCATCTACCAAAATAACAGGTTTCATTCGATCACCACCGTCATGAAAATTGTTCAAAACGAACTTTTGATGATGCGATCTGTGTATACTTCCTCTTTATTCACTTCAATGAATATCTAACTCTTTTTTTCCTTCACATTTACACTTTCAATATAGAATGAATGATTGTCCTCTTCTAGCCTTTTCGAAGCGCAGATTGTGCTATAGTTTTTGTTCAGAAATAATTGGGAGTAAATCTTGTCAGGAAAGATACGTACTTTAAAAGGATCCTTCGTCCTATTCCTCCATACTTGAAAAGATAATATGATTAGTAAACAAAGCTTAAGCCTAAATATCAAGACTGTATTAATATCTCAGATATTATTGCAAAATGTCTTGATCGTAAAATAGTTATATTGTTGAAATTTCTGAAGGAATTTTAACTGCAATATTCGATGCTCATTTCATCGTATAAAGATTAATTTCAATGCAATGTTTTCGCATGATTTCATTGTATTTTAATTGTCACTTTCAAAGCAAAGTATAATTTTGTTCTTCCTTTTATCATTTATTCAAATTCGTCGCAACATCATTTTCGTTTGTCAAATTCGTCGTAATATCATTTTTGATTGCCAAATTCGCCGCAACATCATTTTTGATTGTCAAATTCGTCGCAACATCATTTTCGTTTGTCAAATTCATCGCAACATTATTTTTAATTTTCAACAATGGCATAAATTTAGTCTTAGTCAATCAAATATGAATTCTTTCATTTTTTTAATATTTTAAATGAGATTTGCAAATATTTCAACAAAACCAATTAATTTTGGAAATGAAGAAATAGTGTAGAATTTTGTAGAAAATATTATTTTACTTTTTTGTTTTAAAAATATTTTTGTAAAAAAAAAAAAGAAATTCGCAAAATCGATTTGATTGTTTTATTAAATATTAAAAGTTAGTATTAATTAAAATAGTAAACAAAGAAATAAATAATATTTTCATAATTACAGAAGATTTGATAATATTTTCAAATGATACGATGATAACTTGGAAGAGAATTTTATCTTTCTCTTCTTCATTTCTCTATTAGTAAAATGTAAAATAATATTTTTCAAGTTTCCTTTTTTTTTTTCTCTTAATTGAAGAGAAAATATTTTCAATCGAAAAGTGATGATCATCGTGATCGAAAATTTAAAATTCGATGATGCGAATAATGAATTGAATATCATTCATTGAAACACGTTATGTTAAGACTTTTAATTTTCATAAAAATGAACAAATGTTTGGTTGAATGAATGAATTGATAGAAATAGCTGTTAAATGAAGTTTTCAATTGTTAGTATATGATTGAAAATCAAGCAGGAAAAGAACTTTAGCCTGATAGAGATGCTAAATTTTCACCTTTACTACAACATCTTCTCTTTGCATCACTAGTTATTAATACTTTTATCCTTCTATCAAGCAATATTTCATTAAGCAAACTGTCTATCCTCAAACTAACCATCATCATCATCATCATCTATTGCTTCAACATTTTAATGAACAAATAAATTTTGCCTCATTTTATGCAAACACGAAATTTTGGGTAAACAAAATATATAGCTTACTCGATGATTGCTCGAATCTTATTTGTTTCACTCTTAAACAGCTCATCTAACAATTGTTGTACTGATTGTGGCAGCCGGATTAGCTCCAAAACAATCAGTCTTTTTGATTATTTAACTCGAGTATATTTTCAATAAAATTAATTTAGTATGATCTAAGCTTTTTATAATTATTCATAAGTTCGAGAATGAATTTGCTCTTTTATTCTATAACTTCTTGTATGTAGAAATTGTAGAATTGTAAATGTCTTATTTTCAGCACTAAAAAAAAAATCATAATTGTTATGATATCATTTAGTTAGGTTATAAATTAGTGACAGTATTTCTAATAAATTTCTAATATATGACAGTTTCCATTATATGACAGCGTTTCTAATAATATTAAATAAAAATTTAACATTCAAAATAATGAATGCTAATTGATAATTAGCAATTTCATATTTTAATAGTTAAAAATATGCTGTTTATAAATTTAATAGCTGCTGCTGCTGTTGTTGCTGATTTTGCAAATTCTTGGCAGTCCTAAATATTTATTATAACTATTAAAGTTATTTTCCCATTACAATGAACGAAAATAATCTAATGCATTCTTTTTCCATACTGAATTATTTAAAAGCTTTCATTTCTAAATGCATCATTTAGCTTATCATTTACTAAAACGTATAGTATAAAAAAACATTTTTATAGTATATAAAATAATTTATCAGTGAATGTTAGAAAATTTTAGCAATTTCAATCTCTACTTGAAAATTTTATTTTTTTAAAGTTAAAATCATTTTGTGAATATAAAATAAAGACTTAACTAACATCGCTTAATAACACTTGATATTATAGTAATTAATAGCAACATGATAGCAGCAATTATTTAGAAAATAGCTTTGAAATAGTTAGCTCAGATATCGTCTTAGATAATTTAGGGTAGAAGCGTTTAAATTATTTATAAATTTGAGATAATTGAATTCTTTCGTAATCTTACGAATACACTAAAAATCATTTTCATATTATCGTTATTTTTTTTTTGCTTACGATTTTGCAGGATGTTGGCTAATTATATACGACTTATAGTTGTATATGAATTGTTTACTCTCACTACAGCTTCTTATGAGGATTTATGCAAATTTGCAAGCAATATAACAGGTAATATAGCAGGTAATTTTAGTGTTAAAAAAATAACGAAAGAATTTCAATCAATATTCTCTTCATTTCTTTCTTCAAATTTACTAGCAAATAATACAATGATAATGCTGGGAAAGTTAAAAGAAAAAAGCAATTTGCACCTGTTAATTAGTTAATTATTAAGTACGGAAGAATATTTCAATTATATTCTATCCATTAAATTTACATTTTTTGTATTAGCAAAAATATTTCAAATTTCAATAATATTTTATTTTCTATAAGATTTTACATTGTGATAATAATTTGTTAAATTAGATGATAAAAAGTTAAATTTCATTTTTATCAAAATTTTAATTTTAAAATTTAATTTTATTCCATTCTAAAAATTTTGCATTATCTTTCATTGTGATAATACATTATCTTTCATTGTGATAATATTTCTCCCTTTTCTTTTGCTATCAACCAGCCAAGTATGAAAGTTTCGAAAAAGTTTTTTTTTTTTTAAATTCAATAAGATAAATGATAGTGATAAGTGATAAGTGATATGCTTACCAGTGATAGCTCAACGATATCATTCAATATGTGGTAAAAAAAAAAAGAAAAACGAATTGATTTTCTTTGTGTAAAACAAAAAAAATGTTAAATAAGCAAAAGTTTTGTTTTAAAATTTTGTTTTTCTCCTTTTTCTTTTTTTAACAAAATTTTAAAATCTATTTTAGAATTTGATCAGATTAAATGATATCGGTATTTAGGTGTGTGGAATTACATTTTCGTAATATTTCATTAGTTGGAAAAAGTCAAATATCAAATCATTGTTTATTTTACAACGTTGAAAATTTAATTCCACTCTTTAAATACTCGCTATAAAACTAACCAATCTCACGATGGATTTAATTTGCTCGCATCATTAGTGACTTGTATTTTCGAAGAAGCATAAGAGCTATACTAATTGATGTAATTTGAAAGAAAGATTTTAATTTAATTATAATTTTTGAAGAGATTGGCTAAGATGAAGTTTCACATTACTACCATAATTGAAACAGATATATTATTATATAAATCAAAGATTTTCTCCTCCTATTATCTAATATTAGAAATATTTGCCACTTGTATAAAATTTAAATTTATAATTAAAATATGAATTAGCAACATTAATTTTTAAAATGTAATCAGTAAAATCAATTTCAGTTATCCTCAAATGAAATCTAATAAGTTGGTAGAATTGATATTTATATGAACTGATATTTATATGATTATTTATATGAAATTGATCAACTATGAAATTAATTATATTATATAATAAAAAAATTATATGAAATTAGTCAACTGAGATATTTATATGAAAATTATTTGCAATTATTTTTTTTAGTATTAATAGCATTCTTCTTTTTTTTCCAATGATAATATTACGATATTATATTATACCTTAAGCATTTCTATTATCAGCTATCATTAATTCTGTTATAAACAATCAACACATTTAAACATTTCAATTGATAATTAAAAATTGCTATCTCTTTAGAGCATCAACAATTTATTTATTGAAACAAATGAATTATTACAAATTATTTTGTTTTCATTTTATTTGCTTCCTTTTCAACATTATTAACTGAAAATGATTTAGATTAAAAATTTCCGTTTAATAAGCATCAAAGAGTGGTTCAATTTTAAAAATTAATCCGAAAAGAGAAAAAAAGAAAACCGGTTTTCCCAATCTACATTAAAATGACAGTGCAATGAACCCATTTTCAGAATCAAAACTTTAAACGTCAGCTGACTGAATGGATGATAACACTTTCATCTAATTTGACATTTGGTGGAATAAAAAATTTTTCTTTTTCAAACGATGAAAAATTGATTTGCGATCGTGAATTTGTAGAAAAAATTTGAATGCAATATTTTGACAGCCAAAAAAAAAAGAAATAATATGAGAATGAAGAGAGTAGTAGAAAAATCGAACAAACAACTGCTATCATCATCATCATTATCATCATCATCCATTTTAGTTCTTTCATCATTTTCAGATGTTGAAGAATTAGCGCATCATAAATATCAGGTGCTAGAGGATTGTTTATATTATAAACTTAGTCAGGATGCAAATACAATGCAAGGTAAATCAAATGCAATCAGTATTTTACCACCAACAATAGCTGCTGGTGAAACGTTAGATGCTGAAATTCTTGAAATTGCACTTAAACAATTATGGATGGTATGAATTTTCAAATTTCTTTCCAATAAATTAAAATGCTTGTGAAATTTTGATAAGAATGACGAATTTTCAACCTAATACAAAAAACGAAAAAATAATCAACCAACAATTGAAGAAATGAGAGGATAATAAATAATTTTTTGTAATTTCAGAAGATAATTTAATCACTGAAAATTATAACGAATCCTTTATCATCACTCAAATATAATTGAATTTTTAAATTTGATAAATTTCAATTTATAAGAGATGAATATATCAGAGTATGTTAATTCTTCAACTTCAATTTATAAGAGATGAACATATCAGAGTATGTTAATTCTTCAATTTCAATTATCAGAATATGTTAATTCTTCGATATATGACAGTTTCAGTTTTTCTACTTCTTATAATAGAATTCTTTTGAATTTGCTAATCGAATTTTCAGAATGAAATATGGCATGTGATGAATATAAATGGACATTTTTTAATTGTATGTTTCATTTTTACTCTTTTTACAGGAATTTTGAAATCGATTCTCTTTTTCTGCTCTTTTATAAACAAACACATTAATTATAAGCATAATTAAATAATTAAGAAAGTGAAGAAGTTAATGAATGAAATGAAATTGATAAATTCGGTGATAATTCAATCAATCGAAATGTTCTAAGAAATTCTTCAACGCTGTTAAAATTCTATTACATTTAAAATATGTAATGATAATGTGGTAAATTTTATTCATAGGCTGTACCAAAGCTAACATATAGGAAATAATAATGAAAGATTTTGTTAAAGAATAGAATATAATATTATTTCATATGAAGTGATAAATTGTACATAAATTCATTAATTAAAAGATAGAATATAATATTATTCTGTGTGAAATGTTAATTCATCGTTGCTTAATTTTATGACAATTTTAAATCTTCGAAATTATCATAATTTCGTAATCATGAAAATTGTTCGGAGAAATGATCGGAAGAAATGAAGATTAGATAATTAATGAATTAAAATCTGTTTCGAAAATTTCTTTTCAAAAAAATTAAGCTTTAATTAATAATTTGACGAATATCAAATTTGGTTCGAAGAATTAGTATGGGAAATTTTTAAATTAGATAATGCAATTAATTTAATTGTGGTAGAATGATTGGATGAATTTTTGTAAATTTTAGAGAAATTATATTGTTATGCCTGGATTCTATCGGGAAACATTATTCTTATGATAAATTGAAATTTTTAGAAATCGTTATTGAAATGACATATTTAGAATGACATCCAAATCAAACAAATACGATAGTATGATTGATTGTGATTGCATAGAATTTTTGTGACACTAATCCAACATACACATAATGGATTTGATCTGTAAATAAAATCCTAAAGTTTTGCAATTGCAAAAGAGAAGTGATACGATGATATTTTCATACCTTTATAATTCGTATCGAAAATTTTCATTTTTATTTGAAGAAATTTTTAGATGAAAGAAAAAAATTATTAAAATAAACAATGAATTATTATGAAAATTACGATTATATATGAATATGAAATAGGGGAAAGAAGAGATTGATCGATGATCGATCTATTTCTAAGTATTCTTCCTTCAGAAATTTTAATTTCAATGAAAATTAAATACTTAAGAAAAATATATGTGAATTTTGAGTCCTGGAAGGATCGAAGGATGAAGTGGGATTTAAACGAATGGAAAACCGATACGCTGAATATACGTTCATATGGTAGACTATGGGTACCAGATATTAATAGCGATAGGTAGGTTTTTCAGTAATTTGATTACATCAAAAGCTTTCACAAATTATCGTACCACAAGTTGAAAATAACAATTGGATATATAATAGTCGATAATTGATTTATTCCCCAAAAAAACAGATTCAAAAATTCTGAAGAAGCATTTTTCAACTGTAAAATACTTTTAGAAATTTCTTTGATCAAAAAATTTTATCAACAATTAACAAATTGAACCTTATGTCATTAATAATTTATGGTTAGTTTGAATATCAACAATTATAGATTTCAAACATCATCGCAAAGCAGTGATTATGCACAATTCTATAATATTGTCGCAAAAAATAACGGTAATGTTACGGGACGATTGGAATTTAAGATGCAAGCTCATTGTGATATTGATTATACCAAGTTTCCAGATGTTAGTTTTTTTTGTAAATTAAATTTCTTAACAAATAGAAGCCTGAAAATTTAAATTTCTAAATTGAAAGCTAAAATGATATTTAAATTTTTCATTAATTTTATTTTACAAAGTTAAATAATTTATTTCTTAATACAATTATTTATTGTAGGATGACAAGAATTGCTGTTTTCGAATGAAATCAATTCTTTATCCTCATTATATCAGATACTATCTTGCACAGGGTGAAGGTGATAATAAAAATTTAATTTATCAAAATAGAATTATTTCTGATCTACTTCACTTGAAAGCAAAGTTTTGATAAGAGAAAATTGTAAAAGAAATTGAATTATTCTGCAGATGGATTGGATCTTACAAAACTAAGGACTAATTGGCATGTACGAGATGCAACGATTAAAATTTTGCCGGATGAAGACGATCGCAAGTTAGTTTATTCCTATTCATTATTATTCTAGCATTTCTCGGTACTTCTTTTATCGTAATAATATATTTTTGCACAATTTCAGTATAGCTTATATGATTAGAATGTTTTCAGAACACAAATATTGCAAATTTGTTTGCAACTACGACGTCGATCGTCAACGTTACGTATCGAACTTACGCTTCCGATGGTCGTTTCTTCGTTATTTGTTGTAATCGCACCATTTTTCGGTTCTTTTCGTGATCAGGTTTATGATTATTAAATAAAATTCTATGAATTTTAACAGTTTATTTTATGACACTTTAGTTCAATTCATTTTGAGCACTTTACAAATAGCTTAACCAAATTTTGATAGGTAATTAATAGTTTTCTTTTTGATCTTTCATTAGATAATTGATAGTTTCTTTTTTGACCTATTTTTATTAGGTAATTGATAAGTTATCTTTTCGTTCTGATTAATCATAAAGACCGAATTTCTTTATTTATATTATTCCTATATATTGCAAGCTTCTTTTATGACAACTGCTTTCACATTATTAACTTTTTACTGCTAAACTCTGAATTCGAATTATTTTTTCATAGTTTGCAGAATTATTTTGTTTTTGCAGATCAACGTGAAATTATTTGCAATATTCATTCAACTGGTTAGTTTCACATTTTTGGCCATAAAATCCCCTCAAGTTGGATTTGGTGAAACTGTTCCACACATATGTGAGTTTTTGTTTTTTATTAATTACAACTGATTTCTGTTAATTCTCAAATTTTTGCATTGATAAAAATTGTTCTGTTTAGTTAATTTTTTAGTGATCGCTTGAAGAGATTATCCTAAACTTTATTATAATATAAAGTAATCATTGATAAATGATAGAGTAGGTAGTGATAAAACGAAAAATTATTTTTACTTCAAACAATTAACTATTATAATTACTTTTTAACTATTATAATAACTTGAAATCTGTTCAAATTGCTTGCTCGTTAATACAATTTAAAATTCATTTCAGATACATTTTACGTGTTCACACTGTCTACAACAGTAATCAGTTTACTTCTAACGCTTATAATCAGCGCGATGTCACGAATTCGACGGAAATTACCACCAGGTAAATTGCTATTCATTGCTTTCAAAATTATTAGTAGTAAATGGTATAAAATATTTTTCTCTCATTATTTCTTTCTAAAAAAAGGTTTTCGCAATTAAAATTTTATTTAAACGTTAGAATTGAATCGAATGATTTGAAGAAAGAAATAAATTAAAATTCTGAAAAAATCACATCAAACAAAAATTAATTGTTAAAGTACTATAATATCAAACTATAATTAACTATAATTAACTATAATTATCAAGTTAGATATTTCAAAATTATAATACAAAGGCAATTAAATCTTTGATTGAATAATTAAGTTATCGTTGAAATTTCACACTTCGAATTTAAATTTTTCCGAACATTGATGTTTACATTATTGAAAAAGAAGTTATTAAAGAAGTATTCTTTATCAATAAAATTTTTTTTGACGATTGTCGAAAGATATCGTTGATATCGAATGTGATAGTCATTTCGAAAATTTTCTTTGAATTGATTTGTTTCGAATTTCAAGAATCATTTTTAAACATTGTTCACTTCAATGGAACTACTTTTTTCTTGCTTACAACATTATCTTAATTAATTTAAATTAATGATATTTGTCTTTCCAGCACATCGATATACATTGCTAGCTTCTGCATTGAATACCAGCTTATGTTGTGGAAGTGAACCAAGTGCTGAAATTGATGGAACTTCAGCAAAAGATTATCACCAAGATTGGCTGCAAATTCACATTGCTATTAATAATGTTGTCTCACTCGTCATTCTTGTTGCTTATATCATTGGTATCATCGTTATTCTATGTATGTAATAGACGAATTATTGTACAGAATATGCTGAATCTAATTTTTTGAAATTTTAATAAATGTTATATTATGATGAAATGTGCAAAGCTGTGCAAATTTACAAGCATTATCAAATATCATATCAGTTCATACATGTAAAATTGTATAATCTTTCCACTTGAAATATTAATTTATAATAGCTAATTAGTGAAAGTATGTGCAAAATTATGCAAATTAACGAGCATTATCAAATATCATATCAGTTATATATGCAAAATTGAATAATCTTTCTATTCGAAATATTAATTTGTAATAGTTAATTAGTGAAAAATAATACAAAATCTTTAAATTAAATATAACATGTGAATTTAAAGTGATGATATGGATTGATCGTCATAAAAACAAACGAAATAATGCTAAAAAAATATTGTGTAAAAATTAGTGATAGTAATAAAATGGTGCACTAATAAAATAAATCAATCGAAAAATTTTTTTGTTAAACCTGATTGATAATTTGATATAGACGATGATAAACTAAATTGTTCGTTATAATTTTAACAGATATAATTTTCTTCAAATTTTCATAAGGCATATTTTAATCAGTAAGTTTTCTATTTTTCTTGCTCTTTTATCAGATAATATAGAGCTTTATCATATCAGCAAAAGTGATTATTTCATTTTCGCCGCTATTTGATAGAATTTAATTTAAGGAATTAAGGTAAAAATTTGATTTTAGAAAAAACTGAAAAGAGTAATTTTATCATGAATTTGAAAAATTTTTTATCATATCTTTCGTATTTATTTTGACTTGTAAGAAAAGAAAATTCGAACTGATATGATAATAAGTAAATGAAATGATTCAAAAATGATGTCCACTTGATCATAAATCGATCATTTTGTAAAGTAAATCAATTAAATCAATCGATTCCTTGAATTAAATTAACAGAAAAGATAAATGAATGAAATTAACAGAAAAGGTAAATGAATGAAATCAACAGATTCCTTCTAATTTATAACATTTTTCAAATTAGTGAATGTAATTGTAGTGATCCCGGTGTTGTTATTCGATGATGATAGACACATAACAATTATAAACTATTCATTAATTTTGTTATTAACAGTCAGTCTATGAATGTTTCAGTATATTTTAAATTACTTCGTGCGCATCTGATTTATATACTGCATTTGATTTTCACTTCTTTCGAGATGTTAACTCGGTTTCAATTTAATAATTTAATAAATGAGCTTTCTCCTGATTTTCGTATGTTTGTATTTTGTAGAATAGAAGTAAATCATAGGATATTACTGTTATGCTGGTAGTAAATTTTAAGTTTAGCTGCAACTTTATTATTTCATTAAAATTTATAAGTTGAATAAAAAATTAGCTTCTCAGCTTCTTATTGTCTCCCGTATTATCTGTTTTTTTAATTCTTTAAGTATTTAATTGCAATGTAGAAAAAAAAAACAATAGCGAAAGCGGAATCGTTTTATTCATTTCATTCTTTCATCTTTTTTCATTATCACTTTGCTGCTGCAAAATCAACAAATAATAATGATTATAACTGATAATGATAATAATAATAGTAATAATAATAATCGCAATAATGTGAAAAAAGCAGTGAAAGGAAAGGAGAAAAAAGATTGAAGGTAAATAGATGGATGGACATGAAGAATTTGCTAGACATAAAAGCTTTGATCATCTCAAGAAAAACTAACGATCTAAGTGTGTATCGATTGTTGAAAATTTCTGAAGAAATAACAGCTAATTTTTTGGTTGTTCTTAATTGCTAAAACAATAATCAATCAACTCAAAGGAACTAAAATAGTATGAGAATGGTAGAAGATAAGAATGAAGATAGAAGCTAGATACTGTGGATGTTGAATAAAAAGCTGGAAATTGTTGTAATCTACGGATATTTGGATAACAGGATTTAACCTTTCCAGTGAAACTCCTACAATGAGGAAAAGAGTTTATCATGTTGACCTTGCTATGGATAATTTTCCTATTTCTCAGATATTATTAAGTTTTTGAAGTTGTTTCAATTGACCTATCCCAAATATCAGTTTTATGAATTACTTCTGCATCTATGTCATTTCTTTTCACTCTTTCATTTATATCATTTTTTTCTTCTCTCTTTGCCACTAAAAATATGTCCCACTCACTTTATTTCAAGCTTCAAACTTCATTGAAATTAAATTACGGTAAAATCTTCACGATGCAGGATAAAAATAGAGTGAAGTAAAAAATAAGTACTTGAAATGTTTAAACAACCAAAAGAGAGAGAGAGAGAGAGAGAGTGCCGAGTCTCATGTTTGCAAAAAAGGCAGAGAATTGAAATTTAATTAGCAAAAAAAAGAAAAAAAATAATTAACTACAATTCTATTGAGCAATAAAAGTTTCAAGTAAGACATTTTGAGCATCAATATTAAATGAAAACGCAGCAGAATTAGCTATTATTATACACGGAAAGCTCTCTCACAAAAACAAAAGTCTTCGAAAAATTTTCTAAGATAATTTAAAGTTTACACAGTTTTTTTAAAATTACACGTAAACATTTAAAATGTACTCTTTATTATCATAATTTAAAATATTAATTTAGATAAAAATATAAGTTCGAAAAATTACTTCCAATGATAAAATTTGAAAATATCGAACTTGCGATAAATTACGCGAAGACTTCAAAAAAAATGGAAAAAAGAAAAATGAAGTGACCCGATTTTAATGAGGTTTTTAGATTATTGTTAGAATAAAAAAATGAAAAGAAAATTGTAAAATTGATAAAGGATGATAATGTTTGATGAACCGAGAAAGAAAATCGAAGTTGTTAAGACAAAATAAATTATTTTCAGATGATTGATAAAAATGTTCGTTTAGTTTCTTATATAAAATTCATTTTAATCATTCTTTTCATTTGAAGGAATTACAGAAATATAAATTTCACGCTATTCCAGCTTTAATTTGTTTAATTATTTCAAATTTTGTACTGAAAAAGTATTCCGGAAAACCTGAGTGTAAACAGCAATAATTTATTCAATTATTTCAAATTTTGTACTGAAAAAGTATTCCGGAAAACCTGAGTGTAAAGAAGATAAATAATAGATTGTACTATTTTATTCGGATTAATATGATAAAACTTGAGTAGTGCTTACTATTTATTTCTTACTTTGTTCTCTTCATCCTTTCCCTTTTTGCATATCCATTCCTCTTTTTTTCGGGAATTCTATTTCAAAATTGATCATGTTTGTTGCCCTAGAAATCGATCCATCGTCAACTGATATGATTAGCATTCAAAGCAATCCATTTAACTGAGGCGTATCTAATTACGAAACGAACTATTTCGTGATGCTGCATCACGTGATTCCTCCTTCTGATCAAATATACGATAATCCGGATTGGTCATGTACCAGTGAAGCATCAAATCATACAAATATTTATATTCATCCTGAATTGTTGAAAATATGTTTAAAAATTATACTTTTGATACTTCATTAAGAATATTTTTCAGAAATAAAACCTTCATTCGCAAATGTGTAAAATCTTACACATTCAGAAATAAATTGTAAATTTTTTTTAATTAATAAACTTTGTCAGAAAGCTACTACAACAGATTATTACATTTATTTCATCCTATTTTTGTGATCATAAAAAAATATTGCAAAACAACAAATATATAATGAATTTGAATTCTTTCCTGTAATTTTCTCCATTATAAATAAGTTATAGCATACTGCTAGTCTAATAAATGCTAGCCTATAATTTACTACAACTTTTGATAATAATTTTTAAACTAACTCTATCAACAAGTTGTGGCCTATTCATTCGAATTAATTTAACAGCATGAAAGACGTCAACTTCATGATCCATATCCATCTGATCAATACATACATTTGCAGCTATATAAATGCCACATCGATTTACACCATTACTAAAAACAAAATATTTAAAAAGTGAAGTACTTACCGAACAGATGATAATTTCGGAAAATCTTGCAATAAAATTTCTGGCCTAATATTTTGGAAATTTCATGATATATATTTGAAGTACGATTTTATTGATTTAGTTTCAATAACTGGAATCTCAAAAGTAACATGAATTTTAATCCTATTCAATGAATTTGAAACTTCTCCTAAAATCAAGTCCAGTCTGAAATTCCAGTAACTAGCGCTCTCCTTAAAGAAGGAAGAATGATCTACGATTCATATTTGCAAATTATGAATTGACGAACTAAATATTTGATTCAGTTTTAGAATTTAATAAACTTTAAAATTACTCTCCTTCGACTGAAATAACTTTTGAACGTTTACTATTACTCTCAGAAAATTACCATCAATTCCTTCCTGCTAAATTTGAAATTATTAAAATTATAGGAAGAGTGCATACTTACTGTGACATAACAATAGTGGGTTTTGTTTCCGGCCGTTCCGGAGCACGTTTCCGCCAACCACGCGCCATTTTTATCATATCAATAAGACCAGAAGTTGATAATGGTACTTTGTTTTCAATTGGCCACATTCGAATCTAAAAGCTTTTTGAAGTATTATCATGAAATATTTTAAAAATTTTGAAATCAAGAATTGCTTCAGATAATTGCCTAGTCTTTGAAAGAAAATCAAAAAATACCGCAAATTATAAAATTTGAATTAAATCAAATCTACGATGCACTTACGCTGGTTCATCTTCATTTCTTTTATGAGCTAAGGATTTGCATAGATTGATATTGGAAATTGTTAATTCGACTAATTAAACGTTCACTTTTCATATAAGTTCACTTTTCTTACTGCCCGGAAAATTTTAAAGGGCGCAAATCTCAAGAAATCATTTGCGCTATATTGAAGCATTAGTACCTGTATAACACAACATATCCTAACTTCGGCTTCCACCTGTTGCTGTTGTTGTTGTTGTTGCTGCTGCTGCTGTTGTTGATTGGTAGCACCTGCCATTAATTCTGAGATCATAAATAACTGCAAATATATAACAAATAAAAGTGATAAAATAAACAAAAACAAAAAGGCGAATTCTTAACTGATTTAAGAAAAGGGACTGATTAATTAGATGGATTGATCACTCATAGATTATTGATTTAACGATCAATGATAAATTAGCGAAACTGAACAATCTGATCTTGAAAAATGCAATTTCCTTTTCAAAATGTAACTTCTTGACCTTTCTATCTTCAAGAAATCATTCATTCAATTTGATTCTTTTTTAATATAATAATGTTTTATTCCACTTTGTGTTTTTTAAATTTTTTCAATAGATGTTTATTAGCAAATAAAATAGGGAATGAAAACGATGATTCATATATCTTAATGGTAAAAAGAAACACGTGAAAACGTGAGAGATTATTCACGTTTATAAATGACTCAATACATGAAAACGTGAGAGATTATTCACGTTTATAAATGACTCAATACGTGAAAACGTGGGAGATTATCCACGTTTATAAAATAACTCCATATATTTCTTCAAATATATCTATCCTATCTTAATTTTTTGGCATAAATTAATAGCTTTACGAAATTTTCAATTTTTTGCTAATTTGAAGACAATAAAAAATCATCAAAATTCTTTAACAATTTTATATAATATGAAAAAGTTTTTTATCTCAGTGAAATATATACTTCTTCTGGAAACTATTGGAAATTATAGCCAATCAATCATTATCACTTTATCCATATTGTAGGAGAAATTAATTTAAAACGCAGATATTGGGCATAAAAAATTGTGGTTTAAAAAGCGGAAAAAAATCTATCCTCAAAAACAGGTTCAACAAAAATGAAGTCAATAAAACGTTAAACTTGTTTTCAACATTCAAAAAAAAAATTTTACACCAAGCAGATTTAGAAATGTGATCTATTGGAAAATCGTTATCAGATTTATAAATGTGATCTATTGGAAAATCGTTATCAGATTTATAAATGTGATCTATTGGAAAATCGTTATCAGATTTATAAATGTGATCTATTGGAAAATCGTTATCAAGGAAAAAGTATATAAAAGTTTTTCAATAAAAATTTGATAAATTTTTTTCCTAAGATTAAATTGCAAAAAATTAGAAAGTTAATGCACATAGTGAAGAAGCAAAAAATACTGAATCTTTCTTTTCCCGCAATTTCCCAGATTGCTCAGATTGCTAATTTTGAAATCATTTACATACACAATAATTTCTATTGGATTCGAATTCTTTTTTGATTTAATACAATCAAACATCAAAAACATTTTTGATGCTACTTAAAAAATACATACCTTCTTCATAATTTTAACCATATGAGAGGTCATCGATGGATATTGATGATGATTTAAAATTTCAACAATAAAAGGCCCGTATGTTTGTCTTCCTTTGCTATGTAGGAATGTTGGATATACCTGATATAATAAAGTTACAGAATTGAGCTTTTAATAGAATTACAATGAAAGATTCGTTTTAGAAGATAAATGTGCGTAAAAAAAAAGAGCATATATCATATTAATTACGAAGTACTGTTAATTGGAAATGTAATAATGATTTATTTTTCATTCTCCAATCATTTCATATATTCTATTCATTGTTTCGTTTTTAAAATAAATTTTAAAAACGAAAAACTTACTCGAGAACGCCCCTGATTACTTAAATTAATAATGGTATGGCAATTATGATCGAAAACCAACGTCCAAAAACTGTCCAATGTTGAGGTTTTTGGCCATTCTGTTACGATAAATTCAGTTTTCCGTCTAAAACCATCCACTTCAACTGCATTGATGTATGTATAATCTTTACTTTCACCATGTAATGTTTGCAAATATGGCCGTGCATGATCAGCTGCAATTTAATTTTCATAATAACAACAAATATCATATTTTAAATTCAAAAGAAACTTCTAAAAATATAATTGTAATTACCAGATGCTCATATTAGGAATACTAGTTAGAAGAAAATAGATGAAAGAACCTACGTGGTACGACCATAACGTCCCTATTTTTACCACGATTTTCTAATCGATGACCACCAGCACAATCACCTATCCTCAATTCGGGTGTCAGCATTAATAATAACTGTAAGATAGTTGTATTATTGAAGAAAATTAAAATTTTCGGTGAAAGTTTTTGAAAAATATTCCCATTGGAATTTTTTAAAATTTCATATAAAATACTCTTTCAATAATTTGTGCATAATTAGGAAACGAAAAAAGAAAAGAATTTTCAAAAAAATCTTATTTACCTTTGCTTCATCATCAACCTGTGCTTCCATTACCTGACGATTTTTCTTGGCTTTGTACATGCTACTCCTTTTCTTCAGCTGCCACATTTCAATAGGTTCAATTTTACACAACACTGCCTAAAATCTCTTATATATGATATAATATACAATTAGGCTAAAACAATGAAAGCTTTAATATATGTAAAAATTAAGGGTTACAGATGAGATCAGATTGGAATCGAAAAGCAAATCTCAATCTCAAAAGTTTAAAATACATATCTATGCTTTTTAATTTCCTTTTCATTACAAATCTGGTGAATCATTTTTAAAAAAGAAAATTCTTAATTCTTAACTTAAAAGTAATTAGCAATTAGCCATAATTAATAGCTTAAAATGCAAATTCATATCGCAAAAAAAAATTTTTGTTGAGAATTCACTTGAATTAGACAAACCTCAGCAAGAGCATTATAAATGAATTGGTATTGATCGACGGAATCAATCAGATGAGGTCGAGAATTAATCAATATTTTACCATATTCATACACATCAATTTGTCCGGTCTTTTTCAAAAGCTCTAAATTTGCATCTAACGCCAAAAATGCGCCACTTCGACCACCGCCGTTGCTGCAAAATGAAGAAATGACTTATTGTCTGAGATAATTTTCCTCAAATTTTAGTCTTAATTTAATTAGTAATTATTTTAAATTAATTATATTAATTTATATTAATTCCCTGTTTTTACTAAATTAATGTTGCAAACTACAATTATTCTCATGCAATAAAAATTGAACTTCTCAGTTGCAATTGTGCAAAATAAATTTTGACTGTAAAATTGATTTGCAAATCAGAAATGGCAAATTGAAACGATCAGTTTGCAAAATTTAATTCAGGCTATCAATTTTTCTTTTTTAGGTAATACTATTAAAAAGTTCTTATTTAAATTCTTACTTCTCATAACTATTAAATTACAGCTAATCTGTTAGTAAGTTACAGTAATATAACTTTTACATGCAATTTAATTCATACTGCAAAATCGAACAAATTTCAATTATTTTAAATTAATTAGACTTAAATAATGCCAGATATTAACACTATACTTAGGTAATGTCAAATGTAAATTAATTAATATTTAATTACACTCAGATAATGCCAAATCTTTGCTGATATAAAAATTCGGAAGAATTTAGAGAATTATTAAAACAAAAGTTTCCCATTCCTAAATTCCTCCTTCAATTACAATTAAAAATTAAATTTTCAAAATTTCTTTCTAATTATTAGTTTTTTCTTAATTATAATTTCTTTTACAGTAAGTGTTGAAATTCGCTTTGTTTTAATTTATATTATTCGTAGGAATATTATCGAAAATTAAACAAATTAATACTATCTTATTTTTTCGTTCGGCTAGAAAATTTTCCATAAGTTCGTAAGTTCAAAAAATAATCTATACGAAAATTTCAATGCTGCAATATTGAATTTAAAATTTGCCATAGCTATCCGAAAATATGTCTTAAGGTTAAAATCAAGATAGTCTTATCTTGAGAAGTCTTAAGGTTAAAATCAAGATAGTCTTATCTTGATATGTCTTAAGGTTAAAAATGAAGATAGTCTTATCTTGAGAAGTTTTAAGGCTAAAATCAAGATAGCCTTATCTTGATATGTCTTAAGGTTAAAAATGAAGATAGTCTTATCTTGAGAATTCTTAAGGTTAAAATCAAGATAGTCTTATCTTGAGAAGTCTTAAGGTTAAAATCAATACAGTCTTATCTTGAGAAGTCTTAAGGTTAAAATCAAGATAGTCTTATCTTGATTTTAACCTTCAGACATATTTTCGAATAGCTATGACAAGTTATTTTTTTATGATTGTATGTAGGCGAAAGTAAGTGCAAAATGAAAAAACAGGAAGTGATTCCGGTTTTTGACAAACTTAATAATCAATTTCATTAGTGCTGTTGTTTCGTTGCTTATTTTTTTGATAGCATATGCCAGTATCATCACAAAGTACGAATTGAAATTACAATTTATAGTTGAATAATAATTTCGATCCGTTTTATAATTTATTATGAAACGATGTAATTCTGATATTTCCGGATTTCCGATTATCATTCCTTTTCTATCATCTAGTCTTTCGTTTAATCATATGAAAATAAATCTTTAAGCTTAAAATTTAAAAGTGAACAGAATAATGGAAATTATATAAAAAGAAACAATTAATTTCATCGTTTCTCCTCCCACTCATAGCTATATGTTAAGCAAATAAAGGTGTAAAATAAAACATTTCCAAACAAAAGTTAAAACAATTAGCGATAATAAAACAATATAAAACAAAAATTAGCGATAATTTTAATTATAAATATAATTAATTATAATTATAATTAAAATTATCGCTAACTTTTCATTACAATTAACGATAATTATAAATTTATGTTTGATGGGTTTTTGAAAATAATAATTTTATTGCTTTTAAAATGGATGATTCAAAGATATAATTAAATTTTCTTCTTAAAATGAATTTGAATGAAAAATATGTTAAAATATGTTTGACTCATTCAATGATAGGTATGAAAATATAACAGGTCTATTGAGATTTCTTTTCTTGTTGAAAATAATGTGAATTAATCGAAAATGAACAGAACCGCCCAGAGAAATGTTGTTTTGATGCTATTAAATGCTAATAAAGCATCGTTTATGAAAAGAGCGATTTCGAAAACTAAAATCATTTTCGTCTTCCTGCCAGTCTTCTATCATTTTACTTATTCGCTTTCTGTCGGCTATTATTAAATATTAATTTTATTAATATATCATTATTATTATTAATTTTATTAACGTATATTTAAGATCATATATTAATTTAGAAAAAAAAAAAACAAATACATAATTAATTCTATCAAGATTTTAATTCATTTCTTGATTTCTGTTTTCTTGCGTTAATTTTTGTTTATTATTTGGATAGAAGTTATAGCTATTATATCACTATATTTAATTTAAGTCTATTTAATCTTATATTTATATCTATACTATTTATATCTATACTTATATCTATACTATTTAATCTTATATTTAAGTCAAAAGATCATCCACTGTAATTTCTAATTACTGAAAATAGAGGCAAACCTCTTTGATATTAATTTTGACAATGATATATATTAAAAACAATGAACAGCAATAATAAGAGGTTAAATTCAATTTGTAAAGAATTTGAATTTTTAATGGAATACTTAAATTTAAGAAAAAATTTTTAGCATTAATAATTTTACCACACTTTTTCAATTCCAATTTAGGTGAAGAATTACTGAGTAAATACTAAAATATGTTTTCCTATTGAAATGAAATAATGAGAAAGTGGATTGAATATCACAGAAATAAGATATGAATGATACTCATTTAACATTTCAATCATCGTAAAGTAAAATCTATCGGTTCCTTCGACAGATATAATTAATTCTTATAATATTAGAGAATGCATTAAATACGTGTAAAAGACGTGCCCTGAAACGATTATATGTAATACGGTGCCTTAATAATCTATCGTATTAAGATCGTATAAAGTATCGTATTATCGTATTAAAAATTAAATTATAATTTCATATTAATATAATTTATAGGAAGAAACATGATTTGTAGGTAAAAAATGTATAAATTAAAATTAGCGATATTAGAAATTTCAATTGTCAAAAAATTTAACTAAAGTGTAAAACTACCTGATCCCATTATTACAAATCTTTTCGACATGTCTATTTCAATAATTACTAAACGACAACTGTTTTATCATTGGTAACTTTCGTATTTAATTATCAATTTTTGATCGCTAGTATAAAGTTTATCTGAACATAGATCATCTATCACTATTAAATTTCACTACAAGCCCTCTTTGCGTGGATAATCTCTTTGTTTAATTTTCATAATGCGATCTTCTTTTCTTCAATTGTGCATTGTTGAAATTTAATTTTATGATCTTTGAAAATGGATTTCTTTAGATGATGATAATCATCCGAATCAATTTAATGCAAATGATATTAAAAAAAAAGGAAATGAAAGTGGTGCAACTGTAAACTGTCACTAAATATTGGATAAATAATTACATTAAAAATTATTAGCTGAAATGAATTCTCTGTGCTACAATGTGCAATATTTTCTTGCACTATTCCTACATTTCATTACTTACGACATATATGCAAAAGGCAGAAATTATTATCATTTCCAGCAATCAATTCAAGTTAAGTTTAATTTAAATGAAATAAAATTTCAGCGGATAAATTCTAGCAATGATATCATTTCTTTTTGATAAGTAATTTTTTATATGAGTGCATAAAGTTAGTATTAAATCAGCAAACAATGATAAGAATCAGTTATCACTGAGAAATACTGCTAATTCATTTCCATGCTATCACTGAGATCCTAAAAAAATATATCAGAATCGAAAATTCGATACTGAATATGGCGCTATTATTTTTCCGTTAATGTAGAGGTGATATTGATATATGAAGTAATTTATAGGGAAAATGAAATGAAGTATGAGAAATGGAAAGAACGCTTAATCCATTTTGTACTTCGTAAAATTAATTAATTACACAAACAATAAAAATAGCACGAAGAGAACAATTTTTCAACTACAGCTTATATATTATTAAACTTTTCAAATATCAAACTAATCGAATTACAAGCGCAACATAAATGGGAAAAACATAAGGATTTAATTTTAAATTAAATTAAATGATTACATTGCTATTAATTTAGAAATACTCAAAAGGCATTTTTAACTTTTAAAGATTTGAAAAAGTTTTGTGATCGATGTAATTCTCAGGTGTGAATTATTTATTTTTATAGAACAGAAATAAACTTAAGCATTTAATTACCGTACAAAATAAGTTTAATATATTTATTAGGTAGGTGAAATTAATTGTGCACGTAATAATTTCTAGAGTTATCGCTGCAGAAGATTATAAGAAGAAATAAGCGAGCATTTGATCTAGCACAAATTGAATCAAATCTGGAGGAAGAGGAAGAGCATCGCATTCGATGGGAACTATTGAGAATAGCAGATCCGATCGGATTACAAGATAAAATATGTCTGGATAAATGTAACGAAAATTTACGACTTGGTCTTGACATGGTCAAGGTATTTTGATATTATCTTTATACATAGCATATCACTACCTACTTTATTATTTCAGTGATAAATTCTGGAAGCAATAATTTTTAAATTTTTATCAATTAAAAATTATTGCCTTGCAAAAATTAAAATGAGTAGGATGCGAACAGAGAATTACTTTTATATTATAAATAGAATTGAAAGGAATTAGGAAATCGATGATCAATAATATCATCTGTAATTTGAATTAGAAATTTTTGAGTGTTTTCATACTTAATTATCTAAATGCTTAAAAAAATATTTCTATTGATCCGGAAAACAGAAATGCATCCGTTGTCCTGTTAATTCACTTAGAATAAAATGAATACAAATATGAACAGAATAGAAGATCTGTGAATCCTCAAACAAATATTAGGAATACTTCCTAGCAAAGTGCTTTCCATTTTCAGGCGCACATTGCATTTGGCGTTATCAATGTACCATCAGTGGAAGATGAAAGTGATCTTAAATTGTTTTGTCGCTTAGATGATGAGCATAGTCGGTGCTTAAGTAATTGTGGTTTTATGATACAATACAATATGAATGATTACATTTGTAAGGATCATTATCAAGAGGTCAATTTTTTGCTTTAAAGAAAGATCGACAAACCATTAACAGTTGAGAAATTAAAGAAAAAGCAACAATAAGCATGGAAAGAGTATTTTAAGTGATAAAATGATTAGTGGAATTAATTTAATTTAAATTTATCAAATTACTTTCTATATGCTAATAGTTTAAAGCAAACAATGCCAGCGTTATGATTACCTGTCACCTTTTTGCACTTAGCGTTTCAACTAGCTCTCATCTCAAAATTTATAATTTAGTAAGAAATCTCGGATAAATTAATTTCTATAATCTTTTTCATTGACTTAGAGATAACTAGAACAACGATTGTGAAACTATTTTAATAATTTATATTTGATACTTTTCAGATGATCTATTTATTACCCTGCTATAGACATGTAATATCCATGTTAAGGCGTGAATGTGGCGCAAAAAGATGTGGTACTTATACAAATAATGATAATACAACTATCGGTAAATTATATTATATTCAAGTAAACTTATCACTTGACCTTTTTGGAATGAATAAAAGAAGTATGAAGAAAATATTCCACATGCAATAAATATCTTTTTTTAATTCATTAGGCTATAAGTAATATTCATTTTAAGATAATGCAAATCGATGTCGTTTGTTGTTGTGTAATGTTGAATGCACAACAAATGTACTCATTCGACATTGCACTAATGAATATGGTCAAAAAGCTGCTCGTTTTATTAGAAATTACACAAGCCAACAGGTGATATCAAATTTTCTAACTTTTATCATATCAGGGAAGATTATTTTAAGTTTCTTTAAATTTTAACATTTTCCGAAATTAGAAAATTAGTCTTACAAACAATTATTTTTTCCTAAATGATCTTTTTCTCTCTTTTCCCTCTCATTTTCTCGTATTTTTCTCATTTCTGATAACAACAATAATAATAATAATAATGATGAGGAAAGTTTTTTAAATGATGTAAGATATTAGCCCTTTTTTTCTCTGATCTATCAGTGAAAACAAATAAATATAATATGAGAAAACAGTTGTTCCAAAAATTTGTTTTATTTTTAGGTATCATTTTGGATGGAAGGTTTGATAAAAGAATTAAATGATACGATGAGAAATCCGATGATAACAATACCACCCTTATGCTCCAGACTTATTTGCCATAATTCTCAATGCCTTTTGTAGAAAGGAATTAAAAAATATTTGTTCATCTAATTAATTTAAATTTAACTTTAGTAACGTATCATTTAATATAATATGCATATTCCTTTAGAAAATTATTACCTTCTAGAAAAGGCATCGAAGAAATTTTCTACTTTAAGAAATTTGTAGCCTTCAAAATTTTTGAAAGCATTGATATGATATCATGGACAAATTTTAGATTAGCAAGTAATTTGTGTAGTTTGCCCATATTTTAAAATGCTATCAGGAATAAACAAACCTGCAATGTACAACAATTGGTGCGTCAGCACGAAATTTATCGGTATATTGACGCACTCGTCGGCGTAATTCAATAAAGGCGCTAATATACGGCAAACTATCTAGCTCCCATTCAGTAAAATGAAAATGTTTAATTACACGAGTTTGTTGGCCCACATCCGGATCCAGCCTTGATAATCGTAATGTACGGATAATCTATAAATTCAGTCTATTATTAAATTCTTTCTATTAATGAAAGATTGCATAATTAGGGTAAATGTATCAGCAGCCTACTAATAATGAAACTTTCATCGTAGAAATTGAAATATAAAGGTAAGTTGAAAATAATCAAAACTTTTATTTCCAACTTTTTATCTATCTAATCTTTTATCATTTCGAAAAGATTTCATTTGTGATTGCTAAATTATTATCAAATGAATTTCATAATAAAAAAAATGAAACAATGCCAATTTAATTTTAATTATACAATTCTTGTCAAATTTAGCATAAACATCTCTTACATATTTGTTTTTATTTATTCTTATAATTTTACACTTACAAAATGAGCGTAACTTTTGGTCTCCAATGTTTCCACTTCGATTTGGCCATATTCACTAGTTGTAGCAGGCCAATATTGAAGGCACATAACCTATAATCATATATTTATTTGATAAGAGATATATTTAATTGTTAAAAAATAAATTTGCATTAATTCATCACGATCACTTCAAAGGTTAATCAGTTTGATCTGATTAATTCTGATTGCGATCACTTCAAACTTTGATCAGTTTGATCTGATTAATTATGATTTCAATTAATTTTGCTGAAAAATGATTAAATATAAGCTAACCCGCATAAAATCAAAAACTTTAGTTAACATAACAATACAATTTGATCCAAGTTCCCAAATTAATCTCCAAAATTCCGTTATTGCAGGTTTAGTCCTGACAGCTTGCGT
Source organism: Cercopithifilaria johnstoni (assembly GCA_916381525.1). NCBI lineage: Eukaryota > Metazoa > Nematoda > Chromadorea > Rhabditida > Onchocercidae > Cercopithifilaria > Cercopithifilaria johnstoni. The sequence continues at coordinate 98,348 of CAKAEH010000433.1, forward strand.
TACAACATAAGCTTTCTCTCGTATCCAACTCTGAAATGAATCATAGCAAAGATACAAACTTTTCAATTCTTCCATTCCGCTTATTTTTAATTTTAATTTTATTATTTGTTTTTAATTTCGTTTATTAGTAGAAAAAAGGAGCATAGGGAGATTAATATTAAACGAAACATTACAGGTTTAGATGTCTGATTTAAACAGGAAAACTAAGAGGTGTCAGCAATTTTCAAGATGTTATTATGTTCGCCTTTCTCTTCTCTCTTCTTCTTCATAATAGAATAATTTAAAAGTTTCGCTATATGAAAAACTTGACGAGATCATAGTTCATCGAAAAGCTTCCTGTGGCAATTAATTTAAATCAAACTTGATAAATTGATAATTGGTTGTAATATTTAATAAAAGATATTTTTACGAGAAAAAAGATCCTTTCATTGCTAAATTTTCACTTCAATGCAAAAAGTTTACAGTTCATATTTTAAAATTTACAACATTTGATGGAAATATTAAAATTCGAAAGTAAAACAATAGAGGCAATAAATGAAATTAAAAACTAACATTAACATAGCTAGCATTAGCATAGTGTGAATTTTTGTCATCAGGAAGCTTACGTAGTATAACACGATTGTAATCATATGGTAGCGTATCAGGAAATTGATTTCGGCTCTCCATTGCTAGACCGATATCACATCGACATTTAGCCGGATCCACCGAACGTAATATCATCTGCAAATTCTGAATTATTTCATCTTTGGGCTATTTGTTCAAAGAAAAAAAAAGGTAGACAATAAAATGTTTATATTGCTTATTCGAGAAGAGATAATAAGAAATGGATTTTGTAAGATAGATGGTTTTGCTGATCAAATTACAACTAATTTGCATGCATATATATCAGCAATAAGATGACAAATGCGCTTGCTGCAATGTGCAATATGCCCATTTAAGAAAGCATATATATCAGCAATAGGATGACAAATGCGCATGTTGCAATGTGCAATATGCCCATTTAAGAAAGCATATATATACATCAGCAATAAGATGACAAATGCGCTTGCTGCAATGTGCAATATGCTCATTTAAGAAAGCATATATATACATCAGCAATAAGATGACAAATGCGCTTGCTGCATGCAAATGCGCTTGCTGCATTCAAGAAACTCACAATATATTCGCCTTTAAATAAAATCCTCTTTTTTCGTCGTTCGGTAACATATGCAACAAATTTGGATGCATCAATGGGCGCTGTTGGTGCTGCTTGCATTGCTTTTTCTTCTTGCACTGAAATCAATTAAATCAAAATCGTAATTAATTAACTTTCACTCTAATTATTTTAAATTAAATTTTTGAACTTTGTAATGAACAACTTATTTTATTTCATTTAAAAGTTCTTCTCAAAGAATAACAAATTTTATCACATTTTTCACTTTTTGAATTTTACGTTTTAGAAAGATTTCACGCGGCTGCAATAACATTATTTGATCATTTTAAAGCGGAAGCTGGCAGCTAAAAGTTTAACAAATTTCTGTTCAATCAAAACAGTTTTGTTTTCTTTTAGTTTTTGTCTTTTTTTTTTAATTAGTAATTATCCAAATGTTAGGAAAAATGTGGCAATTGTGAAAATTAATAAGTTTTGCAAACATTCAAACAAAAAATAAATAATTATTGATTCATTGATAAAAGCTTAATTTCTCATAATACCATATGAAAACAAAAAATTTCATTCATTAAAATATATTTTAAATTTTCAAATTAATATTTCAAATTAATAAAATAAGCATAATTATTTGCATAAATAATAATTATAATATAAATAATAATGATATAAATGATAAGCATAAAGAATAATTTATAGTTGAAAGTGAAATAAGCGTAATTATTTGCATAATAATTTATAGTTAAAAGAAGTAAATTAACTTTTGATAATTTGATAAATGAATTTTAACGGTGAGAGAAAAAAAGGACCGCTTCAAAAAGTTTCAACAAAAATATTTATTTATTCCAAAATGTTACTATCACTTTGTTTGTTCCCAATAATTTCTACAATGCAGAAAAAATTAGTTGAAAAAAGATTTATCGATTTGATGTAAAATTTTAATCAAGAAAATTCTAGTGATAAGTTGAAAGGTTAGAAATGAATGAATCAAAAAGTGATAAGTTGAAAGGTTAGAAATGAATGAATCAAAAAGTGATAAGTTGAAAGGCTAGAAATGAATGAATCAAAGAGTGATAAGTTGAAAGGTTAGAAATGAATGAATCAAAGAGTGATGAGTTGAAAGGTTAGAAATGAATGAATCAAAGAGTGATGAGTTGAAAGGTTAGAAATGAATGAATCAAAGAGTGATGAGTTGAAAGGTTAGAAATGAATGAATCAAAGAGTGATGAGTTGAAAGGTTAGAAATGAATGAAAAGATATTCGCTTTCTTTTATCAGTGAAATTGAAAAGTACGGAATGTTTTATGTTTTAGAGCTCTTAGTGAAATGAAATTCTGAACTTTTCCACGGCAATTTATTATCATTATAAAAGGAAGAAAAAATAGTTTTCAATATTTTCTTTCACTGATAATTTATTTTCACTTATAGAAGTTTCATTTGATAAGCTGTAATGTTTTAAGTGCTAGAAATTAATCAATAATCTTTATCATTTCATTAGGATTTTTTTTTGAAATGATAATGTTTAAAGTTTTTTTTGATGATATGAAAAATGATAATTGATAATAGAAATGAATTATCAGTTATTGTAAAAAGATTCAATTTAATTGCAATTATATACTTTTTGCTGTTGTTGTTGTTTACATATCGATTTTATTTCAATATCAATTTTACAAGTATTTCAAAATATTGTATTTCATAGCTGGCAATAATGAACAATTGGTGATGATATGTAATATAACTAACAGTTGTTGCTAATTGTTTTTTTGCAAGAGGAAAAAACAATATATTAAAAAAATATACTAGAGAATATATTATTTCATTGAATTCACAGATGCTAAACTAAATAAATAAATAAATAAATATGTCACAAATATTTAGGCTTATTTAATAATAAACTTAATGATAAGCTATGTTAAGCTTAACTAATAATAATAATAAAATATTATGAGAAGAGTTTAAAAAGTGAATGAAACATTGTCTTAATAAACTATGTGATAATTAGTATTAAAATAGTATTAAATGGTATTAAATATTAAATGGTTTTTAAAATAGGATTAAATGAAATATTATCACATAGTAAAATAGTATTAAATAAAATAGTATTAAATGGTTTTTAAAATGATCGGATCGATATTTTAGCATTTGCGAAAATTTGTTTCATCCACAATTTCAATGTATTTTATTTTCTAACGAGCATGAGAATTCAAATATACTATAAAATATTTTCGTAGTGCTATTTAGCTGATGAAAATTTTATGATACACTATCAAATAAATTATCTCATTCATCGTCAGGCAATTAAAATTTTTGTTTAAAAAGTTATTTTATGCTAAAAATTCACGATGAATAATTAAGCATAGCTAATTATTTCAATTAAATAAAAATTCATAATTGATTTTAAGAATAACTGAATTAAAATGGCAAATTGAAAATAATACTAAAAAATATCTTCGTGTCGTAAAAAAAAGTGCTGTCAACCGATGAAAATTTTAATTATTAAAATTTAAATATTAAAAAAGTGCTGCCAGCCGATGAAAATTTTAAATATTAAAAATGATTGTTAGAATATTCTGAATGTCAATATTTGGATATTTGGATTTTTGAATTTTTAATTATTATTTTAATTCGATAAGATTGGATGAAAACTAATGGAAAATAGTTGGTACGATGAATTGGTAATATTAATTGATAACTTTGTCTATCAATTTTTATTAAATTTTGTTAAATCATTCTTTGGTTAAAAATAAATGAGTTTTGAAATATTAAAGAAGAAATACTAAAAAGTAAGTACCACAATATGGAGGTAAATAATTAGGTATATTTCTAAACCAATTGATAGTTATTTATTTGAGATGAAACTTCCAAAGAATGATAATCAGTCTATAACATATAATTTCTCTGTTTCACAAAACATTTCGCTTTAAATTATATTCAATACTTTGCTCTCTCATTGTTGACAGATTAAAGTAATCTTTGCTCGATGCTTAAATAGAACTTTCTCAATAATTGGCGAAAATTAGCTAACCATCAATTAGCATTTTCATTGCTTTTTTTTCGCTTCCTATATAGCTATGTAAGTAATATACGCAATATGATCTTGAACTGTATCGATTGATCAACAATGGAAATCAATTGAAATCATTTAATCATTGCAATTTAACGTCATCTAATTGATTTCGTTTCAATGCTTTTTAATTTCTACTATAATAGAGACTGGCAGATTGCTACTTATCATAAAATGATATAAATCTTAATACCTTTCACACTATTCGAAAATGAAATAATAAAGTCTTCAAGAATACTAATACTGTATAAAAATACTGTATTTAACTATACTATATTTAACTTCTTCCAAATTAAATATAATCAATGATAAATGGCTATATCTGTAAAACTGTAAAAATACTGTAAAACACTGTATTTAACCATACTATATCTAACTTCTTCCAAATTAAATATAATCAATGATAAATGGCTGTATCTGTAAAATAGTAAAAATACTGTAAAACACTGTATTTAACCATACTATATTAAACTTCTTCCACATTAAATATAATCAATGATAAATGGCTATATCTGTTTATTCTTCTATAAATTCGTCAAAATTTGCATAAACACGAGAGTGTTGAAATTAATCAATACTTTTATTTATGGGCAATTTGAATGATTCTATTAAATTGAAATTTTTCATTGAGATGATTTGCAAATGGAATGAAAACCTTCCTTACTTAGCAAAATAGAAAATCTTTAGTTAGTACATATTAATTGTGTAAATAAAATTTTAAATGGTTAAAGAAGTAATTACAAATTGTTTAGTTTATAATTGCTTAGCTTTTTTTTTGTTATGGAAAATTTATTTTAATATAAGAAAATGTGAAAGGTTCAAAAAGAGTTAGGCCTTTTTCTTCTCTACCAAAAAATTTATCGCAACCAATAAAATAACAGACCTTTATGTTTATTGTTATTTTGATGTGAAAAATTTTATTGAACTTCTTTGACGAAAATTTTCTTAAATGAACAATCAACAAGGATAATGAAAATATCAGGTAGATATGATGAAAAGATTTAAAAACATATTTAATAATTGGGCTTAAAATTAACTGATAATTAATTAATCAAGTAAACTAGATAAATTTTTGGATTTCACCGATACAAAAATCTAAATACAATAAACATATAGAAGTGTAATATACCTGAAAACTAAGCAAATATTAGTAAATAAACCTGTAACTTTTCACCTATTTTTTCATTCAGGAAAATTAAATTAAGGAAATGAAATTTTGTAGAGAAATTTCTTAGAAATATTTAAAGAAGCGGTAGTTACTTTTTTGTTGGATTCATTTAGGTAAATAATAAATCCATTTCATAATCATTCCAAGAATTTATATCGTAAATAGAATGAATGTCTTATCCAACATTTTACTTTCTACGACGTCATTATCCCGACAATTGAAGTGCTTTTTTTCAATCTGTCTAATCTCGTCCTTTGCAGATCTTTCCATTTGTCGTTTTCCATGAGATATTTTTAGTTTTCAAAAGTGAAATTAAATTAAAAGCATTGCATATTGCATAATCATTATAAACATAATCACTCCATAATCGTAATCATTATAATCATTATAGTGATTATATCAAATTCAATCTTCCACGAAGAAGGAAGAAACATTCCTAAATATGTTGACAATAAATAAATATAGAATTAATAAAATCACAAATGTAAATTATTCCCTAAGCTTCTTTAGCATTGCTCCATTTTTCTGAATGAAAGAATTTTAGAAAACAACAAATGATCGATGCCTAAATTGGTTGGTAGTTGTAACGAACAATTTTACGATATCAATTAAATTTGAGAATTACAAATGAGAGTTATTGGAGAGTTCTAACTAATGGCAATGAACAAAATGAAATGAATAAAACTTCAAACTTATAATAATTCAAAAACAATTGTAAACTTTATTTGTTAATTAAAATCTATTAATTGATTAATAAATTATTGAAATTTGAAAAAAATTATTTTCCCATTAAATATATAATTATATATTTTCTGTTTAAATGTTCATTATAATTTATTCTTATAAACTATAAAATTGTTAAACGACACTTTTCCCCATTTTATTCTATATAAATTAAAATTGTCCACAAACTATTATAAGAATTTCGAAACTGGCAACAACGAAATGATACGAAAAAATGATGTCAGTAATGAATAATCGATAGTGCATTAAGTGGACATAATTTTTTTCAAAGTTTCAACTCCTACCAACCATTACTTTTATAAATACTGCAAAACTAATTTATTACAACGATATTTTTATTTACGAAAACTAAATTTAAGTACACATAGCGTATGCGTTATTTTTGAAAGCAAAAAGGCTTGTTCTCTCAAAAAGAGAAAAGATATTAATTTGTAGAGTGGAATGAAAGAAATTAATTATATTATAAATTTATGAACAATAGAAAACATTTTAAGAGATAAGTTTCATTCTCTTTATAGCTTATAGTAATAATTAATTTCACTACCATAGTATACAATCATTAAAGATACGATATACATGAAATTTCATGGATTATTATTTTCCTAAAATTGCTCCATTTTAATTTGATTATTTATTTCAATCATATATCTTTTATTGCTAACATTATTTATCAATTGAAAACTAATAATTATTAATTAGCATTTAATTTGTATTACTATGATTGGGTATGAAATTAAATTAGTCAATAATTACTCGTATCATTCTCTTAATTTAGATTATTTTTTGCTACATAAAACATAGTGTATAAAGGATCGCGTAGAAGAGTATTATAGTTCTTGAGAAATGTTGAAGGACGTTTCAAATTGTAAAACTTTCGCTAAGCGTCCATCTGCGCCAATAACAACTGTTTTATTGATGAAATAAGTAAAGACATCAAAATTAAGTATAAAGGTATATGTATATTATAGTGCAGTTAACCTTATCACCAATAGGAAGTATTTTCATTTGTATAAATATGTGTACAGAAAATTCAGCTAATATCAAGTAAGAAAATTTAAAAATCTTTCATAGAAGACAGATTAAATTAAAACAAGTGGATATCGTTAGTAATTAATGAGAAGTGAATTAATGAGAAACGATTTTAGCAATTGAAATTTTTGTGAAATTTCATCAGATTAGATAGAGGGTTATGTTCTTCAATGAATTAAAGCAATGAAGAATAAGGAAATTGTTCACTTTTGATATGCGTATCTCTGATAAGTTTTGGAGAGATGAAAATCAAAAACAAAAAAGAAAAAGCGATTTTAATTAATTACCATGTCGTAATTGATCGTTGAGATGATGCGGTGAGTAATTTTGCCATGTAACTAATGCATTACGACGTTTACGCTTTTTCATTGTTGAGCTACCACGGATCAGTTTAGAAGCACTATCAACAGCCACAGTACCTTTGGTACATGGTGAGGGTGGTGGTACCTCATGCGTTTCTAAGTAGGTAGGTATAGGTCCGGAACGCACTGCTTCCAAGACAAGGCTTATTTCAGAAGCTGATTTTCGTAAATTGGACAAAAATTTTGGTACGTATAAATCACGGAATGATTCACGTAACGATTCACGAAATGTCAATTTCGGCGATAATAATGTGATGGATGATGGTAAAGTTGATTGTTGCTTGGATGGAGAAGCATTCTGATGATCATCATCTGAATTATCTTGATAATAATGGCAGTAATCATAGGATGAAGAACTTTGTTGTGGTAGTTGCAGATATTGCTGTTGTTTCGATAATTGTCCTTGTTCGTCTTTAATTTTGTGATATTTACGACGCTGATATTTTGGAGTTTCTGGAGCAATGAAAGTTTTATCTATTGAAACTTCTGGTGCCATTGCCATCATTTGATTCCAGCAAATCAGAATTAAGCAAAATACTTAATAAAAAATAAATTTTTTAAATTGAAACAGTTTATTTTTTTTTGTTGCTTATCGATAGCGATCGAATAGATCTTTACAACGTAAAACATAATCGTCCTAATTTTAATCGTCGTTTTGTAATCGTCGTAATTCTTTCAGATTCGTAACAAGAAATTGCAATCATAATAGGAATAGAATAAATGTTCTGGAATCGATGTTTATTTCTCTCTTAATTTGATAGTTTAAAATTTGTCCTGAAGCTTTCTCGTTTCCATCCAATTGTGATGAATTGGTAGTAGAACTCTGGTACTGTTGTAATCAAAGAAAATTAATATTTAACAAGCAAAAATTTGATTATCAGCAAACAAATTCCGAAAATTCGATTATTGGGATACGAAATTTTGAAAAATCAATTGCTGGATAGAAATTTGGAAAATTCAATTGCTGAGATGTAATTTATTTATAGCAAAATATTTGGGAAGATATGTTCTTGCATGATTTTCCGAACAATTGGTAAATAAGGAAACAATAAGGCGTAGTAGAATCTGCCGATAAACTACTCTATTTGAATGAATGCAAATGAATTTAAGGCCACTTTTGACATTTCAATAATATAGGATTTATGTTTATTAGAGAAAAAATAATTTTCCAAGCGAAAGAAAAAGGTCGTATGATATCGACAAAATGATACCTTACTACTATTATTATTGTCTCGATACATTTCTAGTATAGCAATGAGAATTTGGTTTAAAAGAATGCAAAGTGTCAAAATTAATGACTTGAAGAAAAACGCTCTGTCCAATGATATTTGTCAGTATCCGTCTGGTTGAAAACGGTGTAAACTATTCGAAGAAAGAAGAAATTAATTATAATATGACAAATTAATTTCTCAAGATAGTTTGAGTGAATATTTTAATTATCTGTAATAGCACATTAAATATTCAATTATAAATTTCTGATCAAAAATTCGATTTAATTTTCTATTCTCAGGAAAGAAAATTTAAATGTTAAATATCATTACATTCAATCAAGCAGTGTTAAAAATTCAAAATATACATCATAGTTGAAAATTCATGATCTATAAAATTTTGAGAAAACTTATTATCCCGATATTATGAAACCAGTAGGCGATTGTCATTTATTTTACTTTTCATTGCTTGAAATATGATAGCCGTTGCTTTAAAAATGACAAACATAAGTGGGAAGAGTATGCTAATAATCGTTTCATCTATCGGGACGATGTCAACAAGCAATCGACCGATCATGTCATACTTCTAAAAGAGGAACAAACAAAAAGCTCATTTTCATTTTTCCCACATGGATAAGTTTTTTTTTTTTTTTTGAAAATTTACACCATCAGAAAAAGTTTGAAATTTGATCAGATCTAAATAAAAGATCTAAAATTCTTTTATTTTATTGCAGATGAAACGAAAGAGATCAATTTGAAAAGTTATGATAATGACAGTGATAAAACAAACAGACAGAACGTTGTAATTATGTTGTGACAAAAATGATCATTAGCGATGTATTATGATATGTCTTCCTAATTAATAAGATTAGTTTATTGTAATTATAATTATTCCTTACTATTATTTTATCATTACTTTACTAATAATGCTTTATTAGTGTTATTGATTTTTGTCACAACTTTGACCGCTAGGACATATCATTCGGGATGCAATAGAAGAAATACCTTAAATAAACGTGTCAGGTTTTTTTTCCTGTGTAGCAGACAAATGAAAATTTAAAAAAAAAAAGCCGATAGGAAAGAGAACAGGTGACTTTGAAGAAAGGAATAGCTGAAGAGGAAAAAATCTATTCCACCAATACTATTACATACCACCAGCTCTTTGGCTCACCATTGAACGTTCCAGACAGATTGTTTCAGTTCAGTCAATCAAATCCTAAAGTGAAACCTAAAAGTTAATGTGACTATGTCGCTTAAAAAAATGCTAATAAAAATGGAAAGGAATGGCAATTTGCAAAATCAATGATAATAATAATAATAATAATATTAGTAATAAATAATAATGATAATTATAATTATAATAATTAACAAATAATAATCATCAATAAATTAAGTGTTATTAAGTATCCAAAGAGTGAACTATGCGTGGGAACCGATGAGAAAATGATTAAATGTTGAAAATAAAGAAAATATGTTTCTATGTGAATATATCATCGTCATTCCATTTGCGCAGCATACTGATCGAATGAATTCAAAGAGCGCTCGTACAATGAAATATAAAGAGAAGAATGGTTTTCAATTTTGTAGCATCAAACATCATCAAATTGAGGAAGAAATTGCATTTCGGAAAATGGCAAAAGAAAATGCGTTGGTAGTAAACAACAACAAAATTATGCTATAACCAAAACAATATTAGCTTGAAGAATGAAAGGAAGGAAAATATGAAAAATGTGAATAGAAATTATATGAAAGAATAGAAATGCCGTAAAGTAGAATTCAGAAAACAGGTGGATTTAAGGATTGACGGCAGATAGAGATAGGATGAAAATTTTAAAAGCTAATAAGTTAGAGAGTAAGCTATATAGTTTGATAGATATTGAAATTGAAGAGGAAACTGAAAGGGCTAAAGGAACGAAACTAAAGAACTTTTGTCTCCTTTACTCTTCCTGGATCAATTTAACATTTAATTCCTCTTTTCACTTTGTTTTCCCTTCACCTCTCTGATGAATACTGACGTGTTATGTTGGTCCTCTAACAAAATAAAAATTTTGTTCGAGGAAAAGAGAATTTGTGAGGTAAGTTCATGAACTGAACAACTAAACAATTTCTGTTATCACATCATTAGCATCTCATCATCATCATCATTATCATTAACTGCCCTTATCTTTGCTTATCACAACTACTGAAAATTTCCTCTGTCCCTTCCTTCGTCCACCCTATCTTTATCAATTTCTTCGCAGTTTATTTCTCTTTTAATATCCTATTTTTCGAAGGAAAAAGATTTGTTCCTATTACACCGTTTATTTATCTTTATGATTTATTAGCTATAGCTGAAAAAGAAGCTGCTCAAATTTTTGGACTATTCAAATTGATCCCATAAATGGTATGTATGAATTATTGATAATTTATTAAGCAAATTCTTCAACTTATCAGATTTTGTTTATTCAGCCTGCTTTCTCCCATCGAAGAATTCTCATAGAACCAATCCACGCCGATATATTTTGAATATTTTCCTAGTAATTTCAATAAGCGATCGCATAAGTATATTTTTTGCATTTCCAAATTACATATTGAAGAAAGCTTACAAACTGTTAAAGATAATTTTTTTTGATAACTTTCTCTCTATCAAATAAGATATGTAGATGATAAACACAAATGATATGACAATAGAATATGATAATGATGATAATGATAATAAATGGATCAGAAGGATGAGTCAAAATTTTCTGAAGGAAAATATAATAAGATAATGATAATCAGTAAATTTAGCACATTTCACAATAACTTATCTCTCCTTATCTCTCTCTCTCTCTCTCTCTCTCTCTTCCTCATTATCTCGTATGATAAGAAGTGCGAATTCATAATTATCATTCATATTCAAACCGTGTATGATAAATGAATTTTAATGTTCTATCATATTCAGAAATCCAATTATTTGAATTGATAATAAAATTGTATAATTTCAAAAATTTTAATATTGAAAAAAATAGGAATGAATTTTTTCAAAACTTCTTATGCAAATATTTACCTGTTTTGCTCAAAAGATGCATTTGTGATTGTATCGCAGATGGAATATATGCGCTGATCCACTCTATAATTTATCGAACCACAAAGATTCCTTTTAAAATTGTCTTAATTCAAAATCGAAAAACTATCTTAACTAATAAATCCTTTATAGCATATAATTTTTATTTTTCTCACTCATTGATTTATAGATACTGTTAAATTGCATATTTAATTAAATTATTAGCAAAACTTTTAAAAGAAAAATAGAGAAAAAATTTTGTTGATAAAGTTGGAAATATTTTTTTCCCACTTGCTAGAATTTCAACATTTTTTTTTTTGAAAATGATAATTTCAGTATTTTTGAAATGATTCGATACATATCAAATCAACCTGAAATATTTAATTAAAAGTTAATTATCAATGAATGAATAACTATTCAAATTGTTTACACTGAGAGTTAAAATAAAATTTCCAGTTTTCCCGAACGATTAATCATTCATTTCGAACAAATAGATTAAAATGAAAACCTTGTACAATTAATATTAGGCTTTCTTATTGATACTGCCTAATTTTTCGTATGCTAATATTATTCGTGTAATTTTATTTCCCAAAGAAATTATACATTTTTGAAATATCTGATAATTTCATCAAATTTCTAAAATTTAATTTTTGCAACAAATTAACCAGCCTAGCTTAGCCTATCAGTAATAAATCTGATCGAATGGTAACCCTGTTGAGTACCACATGAAAATCTAAATGACCAGCATTGTTTTCTAATTATAAAGCATTTTTGCAGATGTTTTATACGGCGCATAAATTGCATTATTAACTCTAATCCTAAAATTTTATTCCTTTCAGCTACATCCATATGGGAATAATAACAAATTTAATTAACGGTATGGAGGGTAAAAAAAATTAGCGTTTTATTACCAGCTATGAACAATGGATGGATTGATTATATTTAAAAATTCAATTTCAACCATTTCATATTTTAAATAAAATTACGCATCACTTGGGTCTTTCGTGATACGATTATAAGCGTATTGGTGAAGATAATTTCTTGCATTTTATAAAGAATTGCTTAGATTCTTCCTAAAATATATCAAATCTGAATTTCAGCATTTTTTTTTGGATACTTTGTAAAATTTGCATGAAATCATTTAAATTAAGCATAGTTGAAGAAAGACAAAAATTTCCGGAAAACTGTAAAAGTGATAAGGAATTCGAATTCGAATATAATATGTTTATTTTATTTGAATATCGTAGATTGAGTTACAATTCTAAATTCTAAATTTTTCTATATGGATATTATTAGCTGAACGAATCAATATCGTAAGTACTAATTATACTGTTTACTTTGCGACGGATATGTATAAATTTTATACGATCTGAAAAAAATGAAAGATTGATGTAAAAATTTAGATTTTATATTTTAGAGACTATTCATCATCAATTTTAATTAAATTCTAAGATTGTCACCCTTTACCGGTGACATTTTCAATGTATCATTGTAGTTTTGTTCAAAACAATAAACCAACTTTCCTTTCGATAATTAAGTAATTAACGAGAAAATAGCTAGCTATTATGCAAATTTTTTGGAATAATTTATGGAAGATAGCATTGTTTTCACTTCCTCATAGATTTAATAAATATTAGAGTAAAATAAAAAGTTAATGAATTGCAATTTAATTTCATATTATCATAATTATGTACGATATATCACTGATGCTCATTTATTTATCTTTTTTTTCTTTAATCATATCATTAACAATTTAAATTGGAAATCTACGTTGAAATTGCCGGTAACTTGAAATGTGATAAGTGTGGGTGAAAATTTGATAAGGAATAAATGTATGAGTTATTAGATTTCATAGCGTTCTCTCTCATCTTATCAAATAATTTATTTAATTTACGAAAGGATTGAAATTGATACTTTTAATTAATAGTAAAGAAATAAATAAAATTGATAGTAAAGATTTTTTTTTTTGTCATTTGCAAAAGTTGTAAAATGAATTTACGACGAAAAAAGTTTTTGGAATTATTTGCATAAATTAAATATTTTTAAACGATTTAATCCATTCTCAAATAAAAAGGAAAGAAATGATTGTTTCAAATTACTTTTATAATCAACGAAAAATATATTTTTAGATTAATAAAAACTGTGCAAATAATTCGAAATTTAAATTGATCGATTTTTTTTTGGAGAAATTTTTTGAAAATTTTAGGATAAAAACAATTTGAAAAATATCAGTGAAAAAATGAATATAATTTGAAACTTAATGAAAGAAATAACAGAAATATAATATTTTGAGATGAAAGGAAATTAGTTTATGTATTTTAGCAATTTTGGGTTGCATTTAGTACTCTTAGCAATTTTAGGTTGAATTTAGTACTCTTAGCAATTTTAGGTTGAATTTGGTACATTAGCAATTTTAGGTTGAATTTAGTACATTAGCAATTTTAGGTTGAATTTAGTACTCTTAGCAATTTTAGGTTGAATTTAGTACATTAGCAATTTTAAGTTGAATAATCGGTCTCACATTATTGGGATACCACCTACCATGCTACTGTGGGTTGATGGCAGCGTAGTTTCTCGTATAGATGACTTCACCTTTCTCATTGAAAACGTTCAAAAATTGTATAGAAAAATGGATCGATCTTGAGTTAGAATATATGCCAGTAATGGAAAACGAAAGTGATTTGACTGAAGACAATAAGTTTTTCTATGGTTTTTAATTAAATTCAAATTTTAATGAAAATTTTGTATTGGTTTAATAAAATGATTGTTCATTAAAACACACACACACACACACACACACACATATAAGTAAAGCTTATATCCATCCATTAGTAGTTAGTCATTTGATTGTTGGATGAATGTAATTTTAGTTTCCCAAATCTCTTAGCCAATTTCAAAAACGATGAATGCTTGATGGTTCTTATAAAATTCCGCAAATACTTATCACTACTTATCACATATTTTATAATCATTCACATTTTTCAATCATTCGTGTTGCTTTTTTTCGTGCAGTTTCAATGGAAACTTTATTTAGATGATAATAAGTGATAATAATGATAATTTAGTAGTGATAACTTATTTGTGATAATAATATTAGTATTAATAGTAGCATTTTGAAGAATTCTGTACAAATAAGTAAATATTTGAATAACTTTACCAAATTATAATTGGAAAAAAGCATTCCGATTTCTAAATAGAAATATTTAAGAAGTTTAAATATTGTTTAAATCCTAAAATTCTAAATCGAAATATTTAAACATTTTTGTTAATAATTTTTTAAATTTAGAAATAATTAACGTTTATAGAAATTATTAAAAAGTAAAGATATATAATTAAAATTATTTATTTCAATTATTATTAATGAAAGTTTCATTATTTTAAATGCAATAATGAAAACTTTCAGATTAAAGTAATATAGCTGCAAGATTTGAAAAGTTTTGCATGCAATAAATTATTCTATGAATAAATAATATTGAAACTTTTTAACTCAATAATAGAAATACTAGAAATTTTAATGGGAAATGAATTACTTAAAAATGTCCTCATTTTTTTGCATAAATTCAATTACTAAAAGTAATTGAATTTAAGGAGGGAAAGAAAAGAACAATTGGCTTTCAACACATTTTAATTGTCCATCGATCATTGTAGATGAGATTGGTTGATGAATGAGAGAGACGAATAAAATAAAATTAACAATTTCCGAAATTTGTCATTATCATTACTTACAAAAGCAAAATAATACACTATTGATTTCCTATGATACAGTAATAAAGAAATATTTGACAGCTTAAGAAACTGAAAATGATGAATGCATCGTTGCATTTATCGAAAATTGTAAAACAAAATTAAAATCAATCAATCAATTAATCAAATCAGTTTGTAGTACTTCAGAAAGAATAAGAAAGCTTAATACTCTCAGAGTAAAATTAGACAATGAAAACTTTTAGGATTGTCATTTATTGCCATTTCAATTCACCATTTACCTTCTTCTTCTTACCTTCATTAATTCTTAAAAGTTTTTTTAAAATAATAAGACCTAATTAGTTCAGAAAGAATACAAATCATGCATTCTCTAAGTGAAATTCGATTAACCCGACTGGTTGGAAAGCAAGAAATTGACATTATTGTAGAATTTGAATTATTGTAGGATTTTGAAATTATTGTAGGCAAAGTAAAGAAGAAAGAATTAAAATATTTCACATTGTTTTCTAATTATTAAAATGATTAAATGAATAATAATAATAATAATGAATTTAATTAAATGAATGATAGAAATTAATTATTCGTATAATTATTTTATTTGTTTAGTTTTATTTGAAATTAAAAATATACCATGCAATATTTAAATTTGAATATTTCCAACAACAAAAAACTTACCTCTTTTTTTTTTCCGTAATTTCATTCGTTCAGCTTTTTCCTTTTCCCTGAAATAATTCGAAGAATTATTCCCAAACAATCTTTTATGATAGAAATTATCAAAGTTAGTTTTTAATAAAATTTAAAATATTCCAAAAATTATTTACAAGAATTATTGATTACCTTTTTTTTTGAAATTTAATTATTCAATTAATTAATTCGTAAATCATTTGAATAAATTCTAATTTATTCATATCAACTAACTTATAATTCTTTCCATACAGCAACAATTCATTTTCTTATATAAACAAAGCATATATTTTCTACTATTTAAAGAAATCATTTAGTATAATATTTTACTCCGATAACTGTTCATTAAATTCATTATCAATCTATAAATCTTTTTCTCTGTGAGTATTTTCTTAGACAGAAAATGGAAAAGGTGCAAAATGAGAAATTTAAATTGATAAGATAATTAGTGAAAATTTGAAAATGATTCATTCATTGTCAAATATTTTAATTAAAGCAAAAGTTAAAGATAGTACTGGCAGCAAAGTAAAAATTAAAGATAGTAATAGCAGCAAAGTAAAAGTTAAAGATAGTACTAGCAACAAAGTAAAAGTTAAAAATAGTACTGGCAGTAAAGTAAAAGTTAAAGATAGTACTGGCAGTAAAGTAAAAGTTAAAGATAGTACTGGCAGCAAAGTAAAAGTTAAAGATAGTACTGGCAGCAGAAGATAGAAAATGAATGGTTGAAATAATGAAGTTATAAAATATCAAAAATTTTTGTCACCCGCTATTTCTTGGAAATCGAAATAACTTTATAACATAAAAAGATTTTGCAATAATTAATCATTGTCTTTTTTTTTTGTTTATATTATTGAAATTATATATTCCTAATTAAACGATATGTTTGTGTATTTTCTTGTTGTATGATTCTAAAGAATACTGCTAATGATTTACATCTAATGATCTCGTGTTTATTGTTAGTTCCATTTTTCAAATGACCAGACGATTCATTGTTTGCCAATCGATTACATGTATCAAATGACCTTATGTTCATTAGTTAAACCTATAAATGACCACTTGTCCTATTACTATAAACAGTATTTACCAATTTATTTCAGTATAACTTACCGCTCTGCAATGAAACAGTCTTGCCATCTGCAATCCACTGAACCACTACCTCAACAAGCAATCTCAAATTATCTTTCCTTATCAACGAGTAAAGAAGAACAATGAAGTCATCGATCCTATCCTTGATAATTACTGATAATTGTACAATGAAGTCATCGATCCTATTCTTGATAATTACTGATAATTGTATTATAATGTTAAGAACAATAAACATTTCCATCTAATTATTGACCCTTCATTGATTATTCGATTATTTGCTAAATCAACTTAAAACAAAATGAAAATTCACTGATACTATCAAAGCTACTAAAGTTTGTATTATATTGAAAAGTTGTGAATAAATGGATGAAATGGATTCTCAACTATTTCCATATAAATATATAAAAATCTATCAAAATAATAAAATATTTTAAATTGAACAAGAAATTTAAGATATTTAAAATTGATATATTCCAGAAAAAAACCTATTGATTAGATTTGAAATTTTGATAAAATTTCTTGATAGCAATGATATTAATAAATTATAAGCTAATGAAATCAGCTGGCATTAAAGATGAGTGGCGAGAGACAAAGCTAACATAAATAATCACCTTTTTAAGTTTTAGCTTGATTCTTTCTTTCTCTCTTTTTTTTTCCCACTCTTTTCCTATCTATGCAAAATAGTGGTAAATTGCGGAAGTTACGCAACGTTGAAGAAAATAATCTGTTAAAATTACCGAGCATTAAAGGAAATTGTTTGTTTACATAATGAAAATGGCAGATGTTATTGCCAACTGCTAAAAAGTATCATTTTTCTTTTAATTGAAAATTCATCAATAAATGAAGTAAATAGGAGATTAGCATGACAATTTATTATAAATATATTGAAATACAACAATGATTCAAAGTGCAATTAGTGATAATGAATGTGTTTCGATTCTGCCAGTCATTCATCACAACAATACAACGAATAAAATGGAATGTCACTTTGAAAAAGTTAATGACTGTTTGCTAATTATTGCCTAATGATTGTTGCTAAGGGTTACAATAAGCAGATGAAATGAAATGAATATTAAACGATTATTAAACCATATACTTTTTTTCTTTCTTCGTTATTTTAAAATAATTAATTCATTTGAGTAATTTCTTTGAAATTTCGTAATTGTTTACAAGAAGTTGTAAAGATGGCAAAAATATTTAAATTTCAAAAAAAAAAAAAAACTACAATGATTTCATTTTTCATTAATGAGCTTTTTTTAAGTTTTAATTAATTAATTAATTTTCACTTCATTAATTTTAATTATTTTATCTTTCATCTATAGATTGAAATTGGTTAATAACACAATTCGATGTTGCTACCGAAATGAATTAATTAGCTTAAAAAGATTAGCTCAGGTAAAAGAACAAATAAAAAATTCGTAACTCTAATTTTAATAAAAATTTGTGCGTGAATTTCTTATACAATTTAAATTCATTAAATATTTCCTTAGCTTTTTTTAATTTTGCTAAATTTTCTTTCTTAATTAATTAATTATTTACTATTTTCCTTTACTGCTACCTTCAAATTTCATTTTGGAAAATTTCGGTTTCTTTATTTGAATTCGCTCTTCTGCTTAAATACTTCTTCGAACTTCCAGGTAATTTGAGAAGAGCTTGAAAAAAAAACAATACAAAGAATGAAATGATTAATTGATAAAGGAAATGATAATAATGGAACAAATCAATTTATTGTTGTTATTTCAATTATTCAAATTCCGATATTTTTATTTGAATTCATTTCTAAGATATTTTTGCTTATTAATAAAATTTCTGTCAAAAAAGAACGAATAGTCCAAGGATCAAACATTCTGATAATAACAATTAAATGATCGTTTCTCAGTTTATCACTTCATGAAAAGTGTTATGAATTTTGTTAGTGATTAACTCTCTTATCATTTTGAACATTTTGAGAAAATTATGATTGGACAAATTATTCACCTATAATTACTGGGGTCTTTCATCATTTAAAATCGAATTTCTCCTTGCATTTATCAACCAATCATTAATTCAATTCATAATTATGAACTTGCATCTAATTTAGCTGCTTAATCTTTTTTGATCTTAAACTTGATTATTAAGTTTAACTAGTATATAAGTACTTAGTCTTAATCATTATAAAAATGTGGTAGCAATATTGCAATTTCAATTAAATAATATCTAAGCTCTGTTACTAAGCTCTAAAGCTTAAGTTATGAAATATCGTGAAAATGATTACTAATTATGAGTTTTTGCCATAGCAATTATTAATGAGTAAAAATTTGTAGCCAATTATGAGAATTTAACTTATCATCCTTTTGTTTGATACTACAAATTTATTTGTTTTACTTTTTGATAAAATAGAAATTTCTGATAAACCGATAATATTCTGATAATAAATGAATCAAAATTCCTTATTTGTGATAGCGAAATCACAACAAATTTTCATTGATGATATTTAGTTTTTTTTCAAATAAACGAAAGGTAAAAATAGCTTTTGCAGCTGGCACAATGTGTATCTGACTCATTAGATTATGCATAAAATTTTTTTCATTAGCTTTTAGAAAAATTAATTAGTAATTAATACGTCTCTTTGCATATTTCAAATACTAATTTTATAAATGCATTAATTTTAAAGGTGAAATTATAGCGGTAATAATTTTATGAATGAAAGGAAAAAAATTACGAGTGAAACTTCATTAATTAGCAAAGAATAATTAATTAAAATTTGAAGAATAATCGGTATAGTAATAAGAAGAAAATATAAACTGACGAATTATAGAATTAACGAGAAGAAATTGCTAAATGCAAAAAGTAAATAAAGATAAAATGAGGAAAAAGAATAGTCAGTTAGAATTGCTCGAAAGGTAAACGATACTTTAAAGATTGCAAAGGTAAACGATACCTGAGGGATCGATTTATTTCGTTAATTTTTCAATAAAAAAAATTCTTACTGCTTAAAATGTAAGCCATATAGCATTGAACGAAGTGATTGTGCCCGTTTTTTTGGTCGATTTTCATCTTTGATCTCTTGCTGATCCCGTATCAAATGAAATTTCTCGTTGTGATTGTTTTTTCCTACGATATCGATTGCTGGTTGATTGTGATAACTTAAAAATTTACTTCAATTCATTAAAAAAAAAATAACAATATCATATGACAAATATTTATCTGCCAGCTAATAATCATTTCAATTATACATAATTAATATTAGTAATTTTTAAAAGTTTTCATCATATTGATATGAGCTTGTTGTGTTATTTAATTTTTATCAAAAATGATAAATTGCTGGAATGATAATTTCTTCACTTATTCATAACAATTATTTGAAATGAATCATAAAATGAAATGACAAATTACCAATGTTGAGAATATCTTTCGTGTATCAGAATATCTTTTGGATGTTTCATTTCGTTTCGTTGTAGCTCCATCGAATTGCAAAAATTGGTGCATTTTCTAAATACAACAAAAAAATATTATGAAATTGATATCATTTCCAAAGACTCTGTAGAATTTTTAATTTTATATTTTATAACAAAATTTGGAATCATTTAGCAAAATTTTGAATTTTTATTTCAGTCTTGAAATTCATTTTTCTTAAAGAGATTCGTAACCGAAATTAACTTAATTAAATCATTCCAAAAAGAGAATTTTACGTGCAAATTATTTGTTAAATTTATTTTGTAATAATTTTTAGTAAATGGATCAAAGTACTGTATGAAAGCAAAATAATTTCTATTTTCGATTTTACAAAAAATAAAACAGAAAATTGTAAAAGTAAAGTTCGGTAAATATACCCTTTTGATTATAACTGTGTTTATACAGTAAACCAAAAGGTCGCATTAAAATGTTTGACGACACGGTAATCGAAAATAAAACAGCAGCAATATTTGATCTCTCATTAGTAACTGAAAATAGTTCGTGAAAAATTTCTTATACATTATGCAATTTGATATATTACTAAAATGTAATACAAGATATGGAGAAATGTATTAAATTCTGATTATCAATTAAATATGAATGAATTTTGAATTTTTTGAAATTTCGAAATCGCTCTTTAAAAATTGATAACAGGTAGAAATATTTTCTCCATAAAATTCATGCTTAATCCTGATTCAACCTACATTATCACCTAAATTCTTCTCTCTTATCATTTTTAATTGTTCGAATTTATAAATATCCCCGTGCACTTAGATATTCTAAAATTTTAAATTCTCTTTTTCAATTTTCAAATTTTCATTTTCATATTAAAATATTGAAATTAAAGTTATCGAATTATCAAAAACAAAGAAAAAAAGTCAAAAGTTATAAAAACTAATTAATTCAAGTTGTCCTTTAATGAATCATATTAAGACATTGAAATTAAAGTTATCGAATCATCAAAAACAAAGCTAAAAGATATTTAACATATCTAAAAGAAAAAAAAGTTAAAAGTTATAAAAAACTAATTAATTCAAGGTATTCCCTAATGAAGTGGAAAAAAGCACGAAAGAATTCGAATTTAAAATATTTACAAATTCAACAATTTATTCACTCATAAAATTTTTTTTGTAAATTTACTTTATAAATTTACTTTACTTCCTTCAACAAATACCTCAATAAAAATAAGTAAATAAAAATAAAAACAAATATTTCACATTTTTGTTAGCAAAATAATATCTCAAATAAGATTGTACTGCGAAATATCCGTATCGCTTAGAATGATCGGGGGTAGGGGGGGGGGATGATTTTGAATTGAAGAGAATTTTCGGTGAATAATGAATGTAATCAGTTCCTAGACAAACGGGAGTTATTGACGTAGAAATTTTAGCTTTCTTTCCTAAACCAAATGATGAATGAGAAATTTACACAAAAACTTTTCACTATCCAACGATCGATGGTTTATCGTCCTTTAACGATTAATTCCAACTTTTTCCATATAAAATAATAACGAGCGATATAATTAATTAATGAAATTGGAATATCTGAAAATATGAATTTAAACCAAATTTTTGTTATAACAAAATAATTGTGACAAAGACATTTTTCGCTTATTTTCTTTTCGGAAGTAAATAAATATTCAATTTTAAATATGTAATAAAATTTTATGAGTAAAGGAAATTTTTTGTTTAAATTGATTCGCAATGTAATGAAATTGAAAAATTCAATTTTTATATAAAAAGTTGAAACGATGAAAAATATTCGAATGATTGTAAATATTTGACGAACGTTTTCAAACATACAAAAAGTGTTATCATTTCTAACATTGTTAGAAATTGAAATATTTAATGATAATGATAATAGTTAAGTAGTGATGAATAGATATGGAAGTGATAATTTTATTAACAGTAAAAGACAATAAATGAGATACGAAAAGTGTTATCATTTCTAACATTGTTAAAAATTGAAATATTTAATGATAGTGATAACAATTAAGTAATGATGAATAGATATGGAAGTGATAATTTTATTAACAGTAAAAGACAATAAATGAGATACGAAAAGTGTTATCATTTCTGGCACTATTAGAAATTGAAATATTTAATGATAATGCTATCATTATCACATTTAAGTAGAAATGAATAGATATGGAAGTAATAAAATTATCAGTGAAAATTAATATGCAACTTAATTGAAAATTAATACAAGAAGACAATAAATGAGAAGAATATATACTATAAAATTTTTAATTTCGTTTGCATATTGATTTTTACTAATCAAATTAATTAAATAATTTTTAAATTACAAATTTGAATGCGTAAAATTTAAAAAAAGGAAGTTTGCCAAATCATTTTCAATTAAAAATTGATGAAGTTACCGCAAAATCAAAATTGTTCGACAATTTTTTCGTTTCTTTTTGCTAAACAGCTGACTATAATTATTGTCGGCAAAGTTTGAAAGTTTACTCTTTGAAGTTTGTTGAAATGTAGCAAATAGTGAATTACTGAATGGTAGCTTTTCCGAAATGTTGTATATTCTTTTTACTTTTACTTTTCCTTTATGTTGCTTAACGGATCATTTTATAATTGTTTCGTATTTTTAAAACAAAAGCTACAGTAATTATAAAATTTAAAGAAATGAGTAAAATTAATTGAAAAATGACAAAAAAAAATAATCGATAATTTCAAATCTTCCAATTTATTCTTCTCTATATACTATACCTTTGATGACTATGAAATTCTCATATGTTTTCATAAATGGTATGAAAAACTTTTTAAATCTTTAGTGATAGCTTTCTACGAGTGCATTTAATCATATCTTACTTATTGTAGTAATGATAATAGAGATTATAGAAAAATACTTTTATCTTGTGTTTAGTTATCATATCCATAAAACGAAGTCATATGAGATATAGTTAGTATAATAATCTGAATTTAATCATTTGCCATATCAGATATAGTATAGCCTGAATTTAATCATTTAATGCCTTCAAAAGATTATTATTACTTGCAAATGATAAAGAAAAATTGATCAATAATATCAATGATATTTATGATAGGTAAAAATTTCGAAAAAAGACAAAAAAAGCTTTACTTATTTACCATTAATAATAATATATACGTATGATCGAATAAATGATTTAATGTATCATTAAATATATACTATGATATTATGATATTACGATGTAAAATAAAGATTAATCAAATTAATTAGATAAAATAAAATTTTGCAAATCAAAAAGATTTTGTGCTGCCTTGTAATAATAAATAAAGCATCAGATAGCTTTCTAATAAACCAAATTATCGAGTAAAGTTTGGTATTATCGAAATCATAGGTGTTTTCATAAATGATTTAATGTATCATCAAATATACTACAATGTATAATGTAAAATAACAAGTATACTAAAATGTAAAATAATCGAGATTGAAGTTCTGAAGTAATCAATCATATAATTAATTAGCAAATAAAAACAATTTCAATTATTCAAATTTGAAAAAAAAAGTATTTGGTAGAAAATTTGTTGAAATTTTTTGAATGATTTCGTTAAAGAATGAAGTGAAAAGTGGAAGAATGTGTGTGAAATTTATTCCTTTTGTTTATTCATTACATTTCTTCGTATTTTTCAACTTTTCTTATCTTTCAAATAATTGAAAAAAATTTTTTGAAACAATGCCAGAATTAATTAAACATTTTTGTTTTTGAATTATCACAAAAGTTAACAAAAGAAAAATTTTATACGATATATGTGATCATTTTTATCAATAAAATATTTTATAGAATATATCATCGAATCTAATAATATCCATCTAATATTTTACTGCTAGTACATAATTACTGCATCGAATTGTATAGTATTATGATATAAACCTTAACTACATCAACTTTTACCTAACAGCAGCTATCTCACTCATATAGGAAAACGAATTAAGAAATAATTAATTAATAATTATCTCTATTTTAGAAAGATTTTCGACTATTAATTGAAATTATCAAATGGTTACAACGAGGAACAATGCGCATGCATATTCACTCAGATGTAATTATACACATTGTATATTTAATATTAAAACAAAGAAGCTAATTGAACTTTTTTTTTTCAGGAAAGTAGTGATTAAATCAGTGATCATTTTCTTCACTGATCATCTATTTCAACCCTGTCACTTTTGTTTATTCATTTCACTTCTCACATTTACCCGGAATAATTGATGTCAATAGTTTAAAAGAACGATGAAATGAAGGATAGAGAATAGCCTAAATGCATATATTAAGAAATGAAAGAACGAATAACCAAGTTCAAAAATTATCAAACGAAATTTGCAATCTTCTCAGTGTGATAACGATAAAAGTATCTAATTCTAAAGTATGAAATGAAAACAAAATATTCTAATCAGTAAATTATAAAAGGATCAGCTATATCGGCTACACAACGACGAATTCAAAACAATATAATAATAAATTTTCGCGTAATATTTGGTAGCAATAATAAATTGATTTCATTGTTTATAAAATTTCCATTTAATTTGTATCATTTAGTTGAAAAATTTAAAAATTTTTTGCTCTTATTGATAAGCAATGATAATTGATGAATTTGATAAAAGATAGATTATTTTACAAAAAAAAAAAAAAAGTGCATGAATCATTGAATGAATGAAAAATATGAAAAATTTCATAGGAGAATTTTTTTTTAAACTTTTTGAAAAAGAAACTGTCAACAACTATGAATTTTACTCAATTTCACTTTGGGAAAAAATCGATGATTCAACAAAAAAAAAAGTTGAAATAGTGAAGATAAGAGAAGTGGATAGGAGAAGTTGAAATGACTGAGTTGGTTGGTAAGCAATGATAATTGATGAATTTTGATAAAAGATAGATCTTTTCAAGTCTTCTGTTTTCTAATGATTTTCTGAGTAGCTAAAAAGCAATGGGAGGATAAAATTCATTCACTCTTTCTCTTCTTTCGCATTCTCTCAACACTTTACTATACCATTTGATTCACATTGGTTAGTGATTGCAATTTTGCCGATCAATTGGAATGATTAACTGATAAATTTATCAACAACATAAATTATCAACAATCTAAAATTCTATCCAATTAACAAAATCGTTTGTCTTATCTGAATCAATGAATATTAGTGAATATTTGTATAAAAGGAAATATATCCAATATACATATATATATATTTGTCTATAGGAAATTACGGTCATATCATAGAATTATATTAAAATGCTGAATTACAAACAAAACATTAATCTGATAGAATATGCCATAGATAAGAGTGTGCTGAATTTACAATATCATTTCTACCATTCTTCTTATTTGGAATTGTCATTAGCTAGATTGTAACCTTTTAGAAAATTTAACCTTCTGCAAGTCATCAAGAAAGAATTAGAGAGTTTCATTTTCGAAGTGAAACTTACTTATCAGTTCAATTTCGAAAATTTGTTTCCGAAATCAAACTTGTCAAAAAACCGTGGCTTGAAAAATTGAGGCTCTTTTTTATTAAATTCATCAATTATCATTATTTGCAAAACAATCAATCATTTTCTGCACACAACTTTTCCTGATCACTTTTCACATCTTCACTATTTCAATATTGTAATTCAATGAGTAGTGGTGTAGTATCATGATTTTTTCAAATAAGCGTAACAAAGTGAAATTTAGTAATTTTCCGTATCGTCAAATGAAATTCGTCAAATTTCTACTGTCATCTTATTTTCAGGCAACTTATTTACTTGAAAGTTAAGTAATTCTTGCTATTGTTAAGTAAATAATTTGTCTAAAAAATAAATGTAAATGAATTAATTAATTTTAATTTTAAATATAATTAACAAATTTACCATTCATTTTATATACCAAATATTCAGCTTTATTAGTTCCTCCCTTATCCTGTCAACAATGATACTTCTACCTTTAGTTGCTATTACCTTTATTAATTGTCATTAATGCTACCAAGGATATTGATAATTTTGTTGAATTTATACCAAAATTTTTATCTGTTCGATAATCAGTAAAGTGTTAACAGTAAAGTTTTAACATAGATATCTTTAATATTATCAGGGATATCAATAATTTTGTTGAATTTATACCAAAACTTTTATCTGTTTGATAATCATTAAACTATTAACAGTAAAGTTTTAACATAGATATCTTTAATATTATAAGGGAATTTATACCAAAACTTTTATCTGTTTGATAATCATTAAACTATTAACAGTAAAGTTTTAACATAGATATCTTTAATGTTACCAGGGATATCAACCAAAACTTTTATTTGTTTGATAATCATTAAAGTATTAACAGTAAAGTTTTAACATAGATATTTCGGAAAAGTTTTTGTGTGATATTCGTTTGAAAGATAATTCACATAGTTCGTTTTGCTACATAAATTTTTATACATAAAAATTTAAATTCATTTATTCATTGAACAGTTAAAATGACTTGTTGACGTAAAACTTTCGCTTTCTTTTCAAACTTTTGATGAAAGTCTTACAACATTTCAGAAAATATATACTAAAACAATAAATTTTAGCAGAAAAAAAAATAGGAAGCGAAAACTTTAAGATAAATTAAATATTTTTCAAATTAACATTAAATTTATTTTGTTAAAAAAATGAAATTATTAATTAGCTTTCGAATTTTTTTTATTTACAGAGACATTCTATAAGTAATAGAATTTATCATATATCATATCATTATAGAATTATATACAATTCATACATTATATAGAATAGAGACATTTTAAAAGTAATAGAATTTATCATATATCATATCATTATAGAATTATATAGAATTCATACATTATATAGAATAGAGACATTCTAAAAGTAAAAGAATTTATCATATATCATATCATTATAGAATTCATATATTATAGAGACACTCTAAAAGTGTAGAACTTATCATATATAATATATATATATGATATGTATCTGATATAATGATATATATATATGATATAATGTAATGATGAATATATATGATATAATGATATGCATTATAGAATTCATATATTATATAGGATAGAGACATTCTAAAAGTAATAGAATTTATCATATATATCATATCATTAGAGAATTATATAAAATTCATATTTATCATATAGAATTCAGAATTTATCCAAAGATATCATCATATCAATTGATAACCTATTGAACAATTCTGAAATCATTAACTTTTCATCGATTTCTTTTTTTTGCAACAAATAATATTCAGGTAATTTTTGTAAATTGAAATTACCGAAATGAGAAATAATTTCAGCCTATCTCAGTGAATTGAAAAAAGGTAGATAAAGAAATCATTTCACTTTTTAGCCAATTAACATTCAACAATGATGGTTATATAGAATAACCAATAAGTGTGCCATCTGTAATTTGAAAGTGAAATGAAATTGTTCGAAATGACGTCTGGTAACAGAGAAACTAATAAACATAGAAATTTGTGGAGAGCATTGTTCCTCCAAGAAGTACCATAACCTATACCAGTGAAATTATAAAGAGCCTTGGTTTCAGAAATTCGATAATCTGTACCAGTTTCGGAAAAACTATTACTTTCACCAGTTTTTGTAGACGTGTTATTCTACGGCTATTGTTTATTGATTTCTCCACTGGAGAATTCTATTAAACTGACTAAATAGTCCTAATTTTAATTATCTCGATTGATTCAATCTATATCACAGCAATTAATTATTTTAAATAATAAATTACAACAAAAGTTTTGTTCTTTTCTCATTCAGCCCATTCATTAACCTAAAATAACTTTAATGAATTAAAAATTTTCTTTTCAACTTATCAATTACTGAAATCGAATTTTTAACCTGTTTTTTTCTTTCTATAATATTGATGAATGTGTAATAGTTTTCAAGGTATGCTTGATTAGATTATTGTGTTTCTGATTAACTGATAAAATTGATTAGGATCGTTTATGTGAACAGACTTTGAGATAAGATTACAACAAAATATTTGACTTCTAGCAATCGAATTTAAAATTGCTCATTCACCTAGCAAATTTAGATATATAAATTAATCCATCAATGAATTAATATTTTCCTTCGGAAATTTCGATGATACTGCTCTAAAGTGTTTTTTTGATTCAGAAGTCTTTCATATCAAAGAAAACAAACAATTGATGACATATGTCCAATAGTAATAGTTAATAATTACAACTCTAACAACTGTTAGTTAATGCCAACATTTGTCAACTTAGTAAACTGGTTTCAAAAACCAACGACGAAAGAAATAAATAAATTGGATCGAATATCATAAATACCAATTCGTAGAATTTGATATATTTTATGATAAGTTGAAATAGATTCTTTTATATGTGGATAGAATAAAAATCATATCAATAATTTGTTTCACTTGTCATTCAACTTATTCTTATTTCTGTTATTATTGCAATTTATTATTCTCAGCCTAGGCTTAGCAATTTTATCATTTGACTTTGTTTATTTTATCCTAAAATTTACTCATTCATTTATTTGGTCTTTGATCATAAAAAAGATTTTTCAACAAAAAAAAAAATAAACATATCAAATTTTAGGTTTGTAATTTTGTCAATTTTTGTTGTTCATGAAAGATATTTAATTTCAGTTTATTGTTGAAAAGTAAGAAAAAGCTCAATAAGCTTTCGTTTGCTTCTATTAAATTTGAATCATTCCATTTGTTTTTAAATACAAACTATCAGTTTGTTGAAAATATTATTTAGTTCTACTGAAATTGCTAATTTGCTAAAAACAGCTGATATTATTTAGCATAACAAAAGTTATAGAATATTTGATTGTAATAGTGCTGATTATATAAGAATTAATATGGGTCATATGAATTGGCAATTATAAATAGAGTTATTTGTTAATAAACCTATTTCAAATAATACCTCTGAATTTTTATTATAAAAACAAAAATGTAGTAATCTGATATATTTCAAGCATTTACAAAGCTTTCCTCAAACTATCAAACTAAATTATAATTAAACTTCGCATACAAATGTAATTCATAAGACAATTAATTTGTTTATTAGGCAAATTTTAAGGTGAATATTTGATGCAAATTGGCTCAAAGTAATATTTATTGAAATAAACTTTAATGAAAAGTAAATAATTAAGAAATAGAAATAGAAAAAATTAAATTACTAGACAGGTAAATCAGAAAATTAGCCACAATAATGGATATGAGATAATGTTAACCGATCATAATATTAGCCGAGATAATATTATCTTATATAACGAAATATTCATTCTTTATTTCCGCATACGGTAGATCTCCTTTGTAAGCATGTAGCTATTCATTAAATAGAACAATTGGGCGGATAATACAAATAGCTAATATAGTAGTTTGAGAATATTATCTCTGTCAATAACAAGGATTTCAAAAAATTTAATACTATTTAAAAATGCCTTTACAATAAATTATTTTATGAATAAATTAATTTCAACATATTATGATGAAATCGAGGTAGACGATGATGAAGATTTTTCCATTACGGAAGCATCATCTGCAGCTGTTATTTGACGATTTCGCTGATAATTGAAGTAATTCAAATTATTCGGAGAATTAACGCTTCCCTGATTATCGTAACTACCGTATACGGTCGGATAGCTAGTGTAAGTAGCCGGTAATGAATAACTAGTCTCCAAAGCTGAATTGCTATTACCGGTATTAAGAAGTGATCCTAAATTAGAGTATACACTATAAGCAGAAGGAAATGAGTAAGTTTTATAGTTTGTGTCTGGTAACGAAGAATAGGAATTGTAGAGAGCGTTGTTTCCGGAAATATCATAACCTGTACCAATGCTTGCTGATGCACTAGGAACTACATTATACCCAGAGCTTGGTATACAATTATTATTGTAGCAATTGATATATCCATTTCTGGTCCCATAGTTTCCAATAGAACTATAAGCGTTGTTCCAAGTCATCCCGGCCTGAAAAATTTGAGAACTTGAAAATTTAAAACATAAAATTTTTTCTTACTAAATACTGAATAAATAATTTATATATGAAATGTAGAAAAAACTATCAGATTAAACTATAATTTAACTTTCTTAAAGACATACCGTAGATGGGGAACCGTAGTTTGCAGTATTACTGGTTTGGGCGCCACCATAACCTGTACCAGTACCGTAGCCATTCGTACCATAGCCATAGCTATTGCTTGGTACGATGAAAGCATTATTTGTGGGTAATGAATATAAGCTTTGAGAAGTTAAATCTGAATTTCCGGTATTCGATGAGCTTCCTAAATTTTATAAACATTTTTTTCTCCTAACAAATCTTAAAGAAATACAGTAAATCATATCAATAGCTATCGTAATCCGCAAAATTAAAATGTGAAATTTAAAAAAAAGGAAAAATTAAATTAATACCATAATTACCACCACCAAAACCGAATCCTCGCAAGATTGAACCACTATTACTTAGTGTACAAGTAGAACAGTAGCCATTACCACCATAACCTAACTGACCGTTACATTGTTTAGATGCAAAAACTATGATAGTAAATATCAGATGAAACATATTTGACTGGTCAGCTAAAAGAGAAATCATTAATTCAAAATTAAAATTTCTGGTAATTTGAACAAAAATATATTTTAAATGATCCTACAAAAATTTTCTACGTTTCATACAAATGTAACACATATCGATTGGATTATTTATTGATTTCTGACAATATACTGTAATTAAAATATGTATTATCAGTTTGTTTTTGAAACAATCAATTAAAAGTCGAATAAAAAAAATTGATTATATTAAAATTAATAGATTTTGAATTAAGATAAAAATTTTAGGTTAAAAATTAGATGTGTATCTTAATCAGATAAAATTAACTATTACTACCAACTAGAAATAAGACACTTTTTTTTCAACAAATCACAATAATTTGTTGATAGAAAATGATTTGCTACAGCTAGCATTTGAGCCAAGAAGCCAAGAAACCAAGAAATTTGAAAAATATTGTAATGCTAAATTTTCGAAATATAATTGAAATTCTAATACAATTAATTCCCTCTCTTATTTAATTTCAAATTATAAAATCATAAAATTTTAAAGTATATTTTCTAATGAAATAATTAAATTAAATAATTAATAATTAAATAATTAAATCTGATGAAATAATTTAAAGTATTTTCAAGGTGAAATATGAAATGAATTTGAATGATTGTAGCTAACCGATTCAAACTTTTATAAAGCAAATTAGTCAATCGGCTGACCTGTATCCAGTTCAAAAAAGAAGGCGTGATTTAAATATCCAGTTTTTCAATTGTAATTGTTAACTTAACCTAACTAGTCTTAGTAATAAAAATCTACCTATGCGCGCATGTATAAACTTCTGTTTCGATCTGCATAGCAATGTATCAGTTGTAGCTGTTGTCATCACTTTCAATGGTTACATATATATATATATATATGTCTTGCAAGATGATAATCTCTTCGTCTGTGGAACTGCACCAAAATGAAATAGCTGAGGTAGAAATGGTAGAAATTTTAGTAGTAGTAGTGCTACTACTACTACCTCTATCACCTAACTACGTGAAAGTTAATTTTTCCTCTTACACGCTTTCTTTGTTCAAAAATTCAATTGTCCATCTAATGACCAAAACTCTATCACTACAAAATATTCCTTTCCATTCTTATTACTTACTAAGTAAACATTAGGTAAAGTTTTTTTTGAAATGATTTTGTTGACAGAGGTAAAATTCGAAATGAAACCAATGAATTTGGATATTTACATGAGAAAACTAGATTTCATATAAAGAGCACCTGTATGGTATTTTTATTAAACGTACTTTTAATTTACCTGAAATTTTTTTTCTTTCAAAATAAAATTTTTACGATTTCTCTAATAGAAATTTTTTCAGCTAAAATGTTTTGTTTGTTTGGAGATAGTAAAATTACAGGTATTTTTTTTGTTTTGCAATTTCGAGAAATGCTAATTGAGCAGTTTATTTTCTGACCAGTTGAATTTAAAAATGTTCATTTGCTAATTTCTCATTTGAAATGATTAAATAAAGAAATCATTTAAAATTCGTTTTTATTAACAAAAATTAAATTGTTGAATATAAATTTAAATATAAATTATTGAGTATAAATTTGAATATAAATTATTGAATATAAATTTGAATAAAAATTTGAATATAAATTAATGAATATAAATTATTGAATATAAATTAGAATATAAATTTGAATGAAAATTTGAATATAAATT
>CAKAEH010000444.1:0-130988 GCA_916381525.1 Cercopithifilaria johnstoni
AAAGAAAAACGAAAGTACAAAATTTGATAAAGAAAACCAATAAAAGATTTTTATCAATAATAACAATAATAATAACAATAATAATAATAATAATAATAATAACAATAATAATAATAATAATAATAATAAATAACAATAATAAATAATAATAATAATGATAATGAATAATAATAATAAATACCAATTATTAATAATTATAGTAACAAATAATAATTATAATAATAAATAATAATAAATAACATTATTAGTTAATAATAACACTATAATAATTAAGAAATAAATGAATAATAAATAAATAATAACAAATGATAATAAATAATATTAATAATAACAAATAAATAGTGATAAATAATAATAGACACCAATAAATATAATAATAAAATAATAAATAATAGTATATAATAACTGTAACAATAAATCATAAATAAATAGTAATAAATAGTAACAAATAAATAGTAATAGATAATTAATAGTAATTATAATAATTAATAAATAGTAACGATAATAAATAATAAATATTAAATAGCAGTAATAATAATGATAATATCATTATTACTATAAATAATTTTTTGAAGTTTTCTTTTTTGAAGAGGAAAATGAAACTTTAATTTTTTTTAGAAAGCGTACCAACATGGACATCATATGGTTATTGGTTGCGTTACTATCGTCATCGGGTTATTCGATTGTGGCCGGCTTATATATATGTGCTCGTTGATGTTGGAATGCGTGCATCAATTCAGCATTTTCATCCGATGTGGCCTCCCACTGATCCCGCTGTTCAGTGTCCCAAGCACTGGTGGGAAAATGTCTTGTTTGTAAACAGTTTGTTTGAAAATCGCTGTATGCCGTGGACATGGTCAGCTATCTAAATTTTATCACTTGATTGAATTCTTTGAAACCAAAAGAACAATTTATATTACTTCGTAATTTAAAAGAAAAAGTAAAAGGGGATAAAGATACAAAGGTCTTATCTTGAAACGTTGTCGAGATTGCTGAGTTATGTTGTAGGTTAAGAGAATCACTAAGATTAATAATCAATTCACTAAATACTGTTAAATTTATTACTGGACTATTTATTACTACGATATATATATATATATATATAGTGATGTAAACAATTCGTAAGAATTCACTGCATAAGCATAAAAATTCATGCATAGGAATTCACCGTTGAGATAATAGTAACTTCTCTAAGTAAAATATTGCGTGACCTTCATTGGTCTACCCAATCGGCTGCTATAATGATACAAACTTAATACTGTGGGTAAAGTCTGGGGAAGTCATTTTGCCTAATGGGCCCACCGATGTGATATAAATTAATGTTAATTGCAGGTACATTGGTACCGAATTCATTTACTATCTCTTGTCACCGGTATTTCTCTTATTGCTACATAATGTACCGCGAATAGGATTCGCTCTTTCAGTGGTTACCATATTGTCATCTAGTTTTCTGAATATGTTTGGCATGATACACTGGAACTTTCCACCAACTCAGTTGCTTTGGAAACAGCCGGAAATTTTTAGCGCTGATTTTATTAAAGTAATTTTTAATTAAAGAAATATTCTGCACAGTATCAGTTGTATGTTAAATATTGAAAGCGAAATCACGACTGAAATTTTTGTAATTAGTTTCAGGTCTCGAACTTCTGATGAACTTTTTTCTTGACGAATTCGTCAGAGGGAGGAAAAAGGATAGTAGCTATTAAAACTAAAATTCAGAATGAATTTAACTCAAGTATGAAAATAAATTCGCCCTTGCAGCACCATGTACTAATGTACATAAAGCCACAATACCGAATTGGACCGTACATTGTTGGTTTACTGTTGGGATATTATTTAGTGATTGTTCAGAAGTGCGCGAAACAAACGCGTCAACGAAGTATGAGATTGCAAGCACTCGGATGGACTTTTGCTTCCATTGCTTGCTTCTGGGCCATCTTTGGCTTATATCCGGCTTTACAGGTATACTTTGCCAATTTTTCTATTTGAATCCGGATACAGCTTCCATGCTCAGATTGAAATATAATGCATCATATTCACAGATGTTTACGGAGGTTTATGCAGATAGAAGATCACCCATTTAGTGCCACGTTGTGCTTTGATAGTGTTGATAAGGATGTGGCGGTGACTAAAAGCATCTTTGTTTAATGTTTCTCTTCCGAAGAAATTAAAAGTACTTCGTTGTTTTTTAGGGTTGGAATTGGCACATGTATCATCTTTTTTACGGGGGTTTCCACCGGACAGTGTTCGCCTTGGCTATGGCTTGGCTTATTTATACTTGTCACACTGGCAGTGGAGGAATCATCAACAGAGTGCTTAGTATGAAATTGTTCATACCGTTATCATCGCTTTGCTATTCGGTAATTACTACAGTTTTTATCTTTTATTAAATTTTTCAGCCATAATCGGAAGATATTTTTGGCACCATTGCGACATTACAACTGGTATTTTAGCTGTAATAATTACAGTTTTCACAAAAATGGTTATATAAAGGAGGTTGTAGTCAAATGTATATAAAATACTCATATTCACCTATTTCTTGTTCACATATTTCAGGTATATTTGGTGCACATGGTATTAGTAGTATGCACATATCTGTTGGTACCATTTCCTATTGTTTATACAACAAAATGGCAAATTTTTGGGCATTGTCTAGTACAACTTATACTATCCTATTTTTTTGGTATTTTTTGTGCATTACTTGCCGAATTACCAGCACTGAATCTAGAAAGGATCGTCTTCCAAAATGGTCACAAGAATACTGCAGTGCAACTAGCTAAGGATTACGGGCTCCAGCAATCTAAAACTGCCGATATCGGATGAAATTTGCATCGTATCGTGCAATGAGAATTTTAATTGCTTTTTTTTTTGTATATAAATTATGTTGGATGTAGATTATTAAAAAGGATTAAAATACTGCATAGTCAAATTTTTAAGCTTGCACTGTATGATTTCAGATAAAATAGTACAAAGTGTATAGAAGAACAGAATTAATTGGTGGTTTATTCTTGAATGAATAGCTCTAAACCCATGCTGATTTCACTAGGACTTGCTAAAACTCATCGTATCATGCTGTGCCACGAGTCGTAGTATAGTCAAGATTTAGCTTACAATGGATATATTTAACCCCACCTAATAACAAATTCATCTTTGTACTGTAAATGGATGATGTCATAATCTTTTGCTGTTGTCACTTCTAGCAGGTAACTAATGTTAACTTTCGAATGAATTATTTCATAACTATCGACTTGCAAGTAAGACATAATGTGACTGATTAGATAAATTTCAAATAACTGGAGTTCTCTAACATTCTGTCATCTAGCTATCTGAAATAATCCTTAAATTCTTTATCTATATCTCGTAAGTTTCCTCCGTTTTCATGATAGAATGTACAGGTTTCGAAAGTATGTACATGAACTTCAAATGCAACACCTTTGAAGGTTACTGTCACTGCTAATTCACATGGCCGCCAAGTACCAACCGTTTTGTAAATTCAATTCAATTTCTGTTTTATTAGAATTTTGCTCTCAATATAAAAATACACCCATATTCAGTGAATGCACTTTCACATGGCAACTTCAGTAAATGCACTCCTTTGACAGTATCATCGTATCAGTTCCTGAATGTCCTACTCCGTCTCTCCATCGTCACTTCCCTTTGACGCCCACTAGTTAAATGGAACAAATCCATTTGTAAAGGATAAAGTACCTGACTGATGGAGAGTTATTATCAAAAGGGACGATTCTAATCATGAATGTGAAGTCCGGTCATGAAATCTTCGGGTTGCTTGCTGAATCACTATCGAGAAGTTCTAAGAGCATTTTAATAACCCAACTCAACATATCCACATAGCATTCAACTTCCAGTAACAAAGAACTCTGCGAAGAACAAATGTCGCATTGCCACGTCATTCGTACAATTCTTGTCACAAAGAGTTGAATATCCAATCTTTAGGAAAAGCCGCCTCTAAAATTCCAAATATATGGCGAGGACGTCCGTTCAGCTGTAATAAAAAGCATTGCTTGTTTAGCCATGATAAAATTGGAATTTCTAGACTTAATTTAAATTTATGCAAATCTATGCATGTACTCAAAGAAGACTGCACCAAAATAGGATCGTATTCTATTAATTTCATGTAAATTTAAAAACGCCATTTTAAAAAATAATAATTATTGTTTCAACACAAGAAAAATACAAAATAACGTCACAAAATATCACTGTTGGAATTTGTACATGAACGGAGCATCATATAATCGATAAAGATGAAGGCGTCACGTAAATCGTTTAAGATCCTCTAAAATATAAGCATGACATACACTAGTAATGGTAGAGAACACTTCGACAGTAATGACGAAAGAAAACCGTAACAACCTAAATTAATGCAACTGAATAAATAGGAAAAGGCAATTTCCTCACGATGTATAAATCCTCCGAAATAAAATTTTGGTTAAAAAAATTTCGAAAAGATATTTTTTTATTCAATTTACCGACAAAAAGTAGTAGAAAATGATGGTCAGCCCTTACCAAAAAAGTCCTTATGAATATTGAAGAAATGTAATTTTCAATGCATCAAAAAACTATCCTTTCTACGAACTATAAAGAAGGGGACAACCACACTACAGCAGTAACTCAACAATATTCCAAACAGAGGCTATTTCAAGATTGTTCATTTTCATTGACACTTTGCTCTTTAGCTGCATTTGCGTCTGGGATCCACAAACCACTATCAATACATCGTTGTAAATGATATGTAAATACTTCACGATCCATCTTTTCGGCAACTTCCTGCAGGTGTGATACTTCTTGACTGTCAAAAGCGACTCTCATATCCTGAAGAAAAGAATTTCAATTACTAACGAAACATGCAACACGAAAACAACTCTCTCGAAATATTGTCACCTAAACAAAAAAATACCTCAGGCAGACTTTCATACACTTCTTGAGGATCCAAACCACCGGGTGATGCAGCAATACGCTTTGCTTTCTCTTCTGCTTCATATTCGGCGATCGCTGCATCACGCTTGTCTTTGCCTCTCTTACGAAGCCTATCGCAGAAACCATCAACTTCCTGTCGAAACATTTTCGCATAGGAAGGATCGGCAGCACGGAACCTGAATACTAACGAAATTACATCCATGTTAAAATGGTGATTAACGTTAAAATATAAGAATTTTTCGAATTTTTCAAATTCAGCCTCTACAACAAGACTGATATCTGCCGACATTTAGAAATAAATCAGTTTCTTTCGGATAATGATAGAAATAAACACGTGAGAAATATGCTAATATAAACACACTTTTTGAAAAAGTTTTTGATGACATTTGTATTGGTTGCAAGTGCATGAAGATTTTTAGATAATTCGAGCAAATATTGGATAACAATACATTGTTCCGCCATAACACACATCTTTTTATCCTGAATCACATAATAGTATTAGAATAAAATACAGATACTGAAGTTCAAATAATTACGAAGCATCAAAGAAGGAGCCAAAAGATGCTTTTCACCTCAAACTCCATCGCAAGATTAAGTGCTTGAATGGTAAGCCAGCTGGCGGTAAAGTCGGATGCCAAATGAGGGTGCTCCAACAAATACTTCTCGGATTCTTCCAAGCCATGCATAGCACCAAATACTTTCAGCAATTCTTCATTTTTCTTGAAAAAATCGGACTGCAAAATATTAGTCAAAAATAAAAAGATGAAAGAAGAACAGAAAAATAAGGAGGTGAGATGCATGTGCATCTCATCTATTTATACAACCGAAGTTAAATAACAAACCATGCGTTTGCTTTCCTCCTCCTCCGATAATTTCGGTGGTTCAGATTTCTTGTCCGTTATTTTATTGATACGCTGAAAACCAGAACAAGACTGGAAGAGGATAATTAAGAATTAAAAGAGAAAAATAAGATGTGGACAGAAAGCAAAACATAAACGCAGATAGATAAGGACCGATTTACTGAAGGCTTCATGACCAATCGTATCAACATTCCACGGTTCATTCTTCTCTTTCTCATCCAGTTCTTTCTCCTTTTTCTGATATTCCTCTTCCTGCTTCTTAACTTCCTCAATCTCAAGCTCCAACTTGATCCTTTCCTTGTCATCCAAATCACTGTTCTTCAACTTCTCTTGCACTTCCTGGAAAGTATGGAAAGAATTGAACAATAGAAACGAGAAAAGAATGAAAAGTCTTCAAGACTAACCAATATTCGTTTCTCCACAATTGATTTCCCCTCCATCAACTTCTCCTTTTCCTGTTTACGCTCAGCCATACGTTCCAAACGCGCCTGATGTCGCCATCGAAAGAGCGAAGGTGTATCGATGTTTGGATGTGTGTCATCCTCATCATCTGACACTTCGATCGTTTTCCACTTTGAATAGTCCAGTGGCATCCTTTTAAAAAAAAAGTGACCATTAATTGATATTTCAACTCCGAGAAAGAAACGGAAGTAACCAAAAATGGAAGACAAAAAAAGAAATAACGATTGCGATGAGAGACCACCGTAACGCAAACAACCATCAAAGCTACTGCCATCCCGTCCCCCGCTCTCCCGCCCGGTTCATGGATATTTTGCGAAGCTTTTAAAATATTTCTATCTACGCGGATTGCAGCTCAATTGCGTTAAAGAGTAAGCGGAATAAATGAACTTTCGCTCAATACTTGCGCTCATACGCTATTCTACATATGCTTGTTGGTTAATACACCCAAATTGCCCACTTTCATGCCTCACCTTAGTACCCCTTGCAATTCGTTGTTTTGAAAATGAGGGATATTTGTAGATTACGTAAGTCTTGTGAAGGACAAATAGAATCATTGTATATAAGGATTAGGAAAGTTTCGAATAGAATCACTGTATGAGGATTAGGGAAGTTTTCTATTCTATCATTTTCTTCATGTTCCAGATGATTTCTCACATGGCGAAACGCAAATCTGTGCTATATTCTAGATATGACTATCCACAACTGCAAATGTTGCAGCATACATCAATGAAGAGGCCAAGAAATACATTAACGTATGCAGATAAATAAGTTAACAAACATGAAGCGACTAGCCAGAAAACTGCAGGTAACACCCTAAAACATTCTAACATTCTAACCTTGATGAATGAAGTAAGCCTCGAAAGGAAACCACCGCTTATTGAGGTGTTTGAAGGACTACACAGCCCAGACACAGACAGTTGAGTAAAATATATCTAGATGGGAATGAATGGAATTAAATGCAAATTTATGGAGTGATGTGGTAAAATATATATACAACATATAGAAATATGAAATATAAAATATCACGTTGCCATTTATCATATTACTCCCTCATTGACAAACGCAAATGAGTATGCGTAACCCCACATGTTTCGTGATATATCGTTAAATGATACACTATTGTAATCACGGCTCTTGTCTCTAGAATTGTAGGGAATATGTAATCACGGCTCTTGTCTCTAGGAATTGTAAGGAATATGAGCTCACTTGTGGAATTCGGTGAATGTTAGAAAAATATTTCCAATACGGACATTTCATTGAAACAATAATATAATAACCGTTCGTTACGGAATGATGGGATGAGGAAGATAGGAAGGGGATATTTTCCCGAAATGTTCAGTCAGCAACGCACAGTATTACTGGTCGGAAGCTGCATTTCTCTTATTTTCTCGAAAAAACTACAGATCGAGAAAATATGGCATAAAAAGATGGGACAGATGGATATACAGCTGTCTACGTTTGACCTGTACATGTACAACGTGGTCGTCCTGTCCTTCTTTCGAAACATTTTATTGCATTTCTCCAAATCTTGTACCTCCATCCTTTCCATTAACCGAACATTGTTAGGCTTAGATAACAACAAAAACAAACAAGACTTATATCTGTGGGATAAAAATATTCTTCTTGTACCAATTCAGTTCTTGAATACTCTCATAAATATCACGAAGCGCTCGATGGATATTTTCTTTTCGCGGCTTCCTTGCATATATGTCTGGGTACCATCGTTTTACCAACTTAAATAAGCTGACTGAACATGAAAAGATGGCATCACATATCTATTAACAATTAATGAAATATAACTGATTTAACAAAAAACAAATTTTCTACGCTTTAGAAAACAACTCTACCTCTTTTATACTGGATACATCGATGTTTCGATAATGGAAATGCTTTTCAAATGTGGGCATATATTTTTGTAGAAAAATTCGATCAGAACCTACAGAGTTACCACCAAGAGGGCACATACCGGAATCAGTATGACGTCGGGCATATGCTAATACCTGAAAACTGATTTTCCAATGAGAAGGTCGTATCAGCGTCAGTCTAGGAGAGAAATACACAGTTTTAGCTGTTCTCCAGAATCTATAATGTGATCTCTTTCTTTATTTGATTTCATAACTCAAAGCAACTTATTAAACATGACTACCTCATTCTCAGCTTGTTGTATAGTTATTTTACTAGACCGTATTTCCTGCAGAAGGCCATTGGATGTGAATGTTGCTTTGCACCAGTTATCCATTCCTTCGAGAACATCCTTCGATTGCGATATGATCAAATTAAGCCCCTCCTCGACAATCTGACAATTCATATTTACCAATAATTAAAACTGAATTTTTAAGTCATATCAATCCTGAATATAAATATATACGAGTGTCATACAAAGTGACTCGGATGCTGAATGCCAATTTTAAAATGAATGAAACATTGAGGAACTTTTCCAATCACCAATTTCAGATCCTCGATTCTGAATTTAAAAAGAGCCCAATAGTACTTACCGTCAAATCAGCTTCAGTAACAACACAGGCAATTTCGACGATTACTTTACTGCTAACATCCAGACCTGTCATTTCACAATCCACCCAAATAATACGCCGGCTTCGACTAGCCTCGCCCATACCAATAGCACCGGTAGCGCCTTTACTCAACAGACGATGGAAAACACCTGTAAGTGCCATTTCGAATAAGAAATGTAAGTCCGAAAATTGAAAGAAGCGGCAGTGTCTCCTGAAAGTGATGAATTACATAACTGAAGTCGACCCAAGAATACTGCCAGTTTCAAGATTAAATAACAACCGCCACAAGTATTACTCTATCTGACACAGGAATACAGTTAAGCCGGATAAAGGACAGATGCGGATAATTTAGATAGGAAGCATAACTGCCGCTGTAAATTGATTATTAATGTAATACTTCATCAGATATTTGCTGCACTATATAATCTCACTAATTCGAGCTACTACCATTGTATCAATCACACTTTCCTTTATTTCAATCTTTTTGCAATTTTTTCTTGATTGATTATTATCAACTTGACCAGCATTATTCAGTAATTGCATCACATTTTTAAAAAACAATAGATGAAAGTAAAAATAATCGTCTAATCTATATCTTGTCCGAAACAACAGAGTGAAATAAATTTGATGCAAATATGACTTTAGAAAACAAAACAGTGATGAATATAAGCAGAGGAAGGCGTACAACAATTTGAGGACATACATACGTGAAGATAACAAAAGATGTGAATAAAAAGAACTTTTCTGTATAGCAAGACATATAGGCGCTGAACGATTAGCAATTCATGCAAACACTTAAGTTTAATTTAATGACAAAATAAAGCAAAGAAAATTGTTTCTTTAAACAAATGAAGCATACAAAAGAATAATTTTCAGAAAGAGTGGAAGAAAATTGAAATGAGTTCTTTTGTTTCTGATGTAACCCAACCCACATAACTATAATTACTTGAGCGATTTCTAAGGACAACTTGAAAGCAAACGATACACCCAGCATCCTATTAGCGATACTAACAAACTAGACTTTCGACTTTCAACATTTGCATTTTTAATGCCATCACTATTTGGAATCAAACTGTATCTGCTGTGACAGTCTAGAATTATCAAGCCAATTCTGAATTTGAGCCTTCGCGATTGCTCTAGCACGCTCCGGAAGTGCAAGCATATCAGCTGTTACACTTAATGCAAACGCTTTGTCACCATCAACGGCATTCATGTCGCGTTGTTGCAGTGATAAACTTCTTGTGACCATTGTTGTTCGTTCTGCTTCTCTGTGAGCACCTGAAAGTCATTTTGGATATTCTAATGAAACTCACTCTTTTTTAGTAACATCTGGATCGCTCATCCATTGGTTCATGGCGTTACAATTCAATAAGATAATATTCCACCACTAAGAGAAGATGTACTAAATAATTAATGCTTGATTTACCAATTTTTTATTTTTAATAAACATGGATTTTGTCAAATTCTCACCTTGCATTGTTTTAACAGTAGTCATTCCTCCCGGCAATAATACAGCAGAATACGGTGACTGATTTTGTGAGACACTATGTTGACCGTGCGAGCTATCTGTTAGATCGTCCAAAAAACCATCTTCGGACAACTCCTCACTGTCATGTTTTCGCTTGATACTCTTTGAATAATGTCTAAAAAATTTTAATTGCTTATCGATATGTTGTTCGTTGAAATATTTAATTTAATTTATTGCACAGATAAATTCCTTCAATTTTTTAACAAATTTTTTCATTTGTAAAATAATCTTTGGAGTACTATTACATACGATTTTAAGCAACTTCTTGATGAAAAAGGACATGCTCAAACAAGAATTAAAATTCCTTTACAAATGCAAACCTAACTTACGTGGCTCGATCATCTAGAAAAGGATCAATCCACATCATTTGAGGAAACAAATCCCACTGCGACTCCTCCACTTCACCACCGTTTGCACTTGACATTCGTATTTTTCGTTTTTCTCTAACATAACGATCCCGCACCTTCTTCCACTGCTTATAAATAGAATTAATATCTCCTAGAAAACGGCTTAATTAAGCATAACCCCACCGAAAGTTTTCAGAACACCAAAACTGTAATTTTTTTTATTAGAAAAAAATTATGTCAAAAATGGAAAAAAATAGCGGAACCTGGAAAATCCAAGTTTTTGATAATTTCAGCCCACGCTTGATTTCGACATTCGGAATGTCTGTATTTGGGATCTCTGATATCATATAAACACGGATGTTGCTGCACCTCTTGGATAAGTGATAATGAGAAAGTCGGGTCGTTAATCACGATATGATGTGGAGTCTGGAACTGGTCAATGATCTATTTCAAAAGGTCCACTTCCAATTTAACCGTGTCACTTATCTAACCATCCAATTCTCTTGTCATTTTCTTTCCGCTACTGAACCGATAAAATACAAACCCCTCCGGGTGAAAGCACAACTCCTTTGCCGTCTTTAGCACGAGCAAACTGTTGCTGCTGTCGGTCAATCATGTGTGGATC
Source organism: Cercopithifilaria johnstoni (assembly GCA_916381525.1). Classification (NCBI taxonomy): domain Eukaryota; kingdom Metazoa; phylum Nematoda; class Chromadorea; order Rhabditida; family Onchocercidae; genus Cercopithifilaria; species Cercopithifilaria johnstoni. Next base: position 11,271 of record CAKAEH010000444.1, read on the forward strand.
CAAAAAAGTCAAATGCTTAAAGTACTGCCATCCAGTATGTTCTGCACCGTACTTTAATTTCTTCTTTTCCTTACCATACTTATCGCGCAGCTGCTTCCAACGATTATATAAGGTGCGTGCGTCACCTGCAAAATTATTAGCTCCCAGCATTTGTCGATCAAGTTCATTATTTTCATAAATCCAAAATGGACTTGAAAAGAATTTCTTTAACATTAATACAAGAAAGATTAGAATAATATTCCGAATGAACTATGAGAACACAATGATCTCGAAAATTATAATTATAATGACCGAAAATTATAATGATTGTGATAGTCTAAAATTATGATTTCTACGTGCATAATCTAACACGATTCGCACTACGCATATGCAGGTGAAAATTATAATTTTATATTAAGAATCGTATCATACCTGTGCGGGAGAAATCTTCTGTTGGTGCTGTATCTATTTCGATTATAATATTTGCAGCAGGAATAAGTAATGTAAATGATAAAATTGGAACAGTGTAAATAAACTATACCATCGAATTGCAATATTTGTACAAGTCGATTCCACACTTTAATCTTATGATCCGCTGAGCGATACAAACGATCTTTGGCATCATAGAGACAGCGGCTACTGCGGACAGCTTCAATGAGACGCAAGTTGAAGGAGCACGGCTCGGGCTCTTCCATTGAATGACTTAGCACTCTCCTGAATCAGAAAAGTCTTCTTGTTTACCTAGTCGGAAAGTAAAATAATAAAGGTGTAACTTACAAGGACAAATCCGCCTCGCTCTCCTGTTCGTATACGGGCGACGGAGATTGACCACTCTCCATATATCACTCCACCGCGATGCAATTACCCAACACCAACATCATATCCACCTGATCATTTATTTCGTAAGACCATAATTTCACGCGGCCGCTTGATGATAACAGTTAGTCGGGCAGCTCATCATAACTCTTTGTATAAAATTGCTGGAAGTGTGACTGTGGGATTGGTTGGCTGTCTGCGGTTGGTCTTGTCGAAGTAGGATGAGGTCAAGCGGGGTCACTTTTTTGCGTCGCGTCATCAATAGCCCGTATCACCCATTCTACGTCAAAATCAAACCAGATGTATGGCAGAAACGTGAACAACTGAGGAGATTTGTTGCTGTATGTTTTACATTCAAAAACTTTTCTGCTTTTGTTATAATATGATTGTGGTACTGGGACTGTGATATTGTAGTTTCTCACTTCAGTGGCGGGTAATGCTTTATTTTTCAGTGGCAGTATGGTTTCCAACGAACTACTGTACGAAGAGGTTTACAGAAATTGAATAAACTATACACATATCTGAATATGCAACGTGAAGATGCTCCGAAATTGGAAAGATTTGTAAGTTTTTTTTAAAAGTTGACAGGGTGCTACTTTCCTCTTTTGTATACCTGAAATATTGTTTACTGTAATCCGTGAACATTGTAGTATGCAGAAAAACGAGTGAAGGCAGCTCTCGCCGAGTATCATTTCGATTATGCACCTTTTCGGAATATGCTTGCAAAAGCACATGTTCTATTAGACAACATTGTCATCTCGCAGCTTGCAATTTACGAACCAGAATCCTTCAAGGTTATATTGCTATTTCTTGTGATAGTTTTGGTAGATGTAGGTGGATGCTCGAGCTACGTAGTGGTATTTTCTAAATTGCATTATTTAGGTTATTTTAAATTTATGCATCGATTAAAAATTGCTGCGTCAGAGTTTGGTTATGCTGACAAAACAAATGGCACTCGAAGATGGACGTTCGGTAGTCACGGATGAAGAACAAAGGAATGTGCATACTGATCAATCACTATTTGGTACTCCATTCGAACAGTCTAAAGTGTTTCCTCGAGGAGCTGCAGAGAATCACCAAAAGCCTCCAAGGCCACTCAAAATTACGGAGTATTGAGTGCATCTTCTAATGTTTGGTTTTTTATCTCAATCATTTATGTTTTTGACTGTTTAAAATGATATTTTTAATATGGATTGTGACTTAACTCAATAAATATTTATGTTGTTAATGTTGAACAACAGGTTGAAGTTTGTAACCTTTGTAAACGGAATATTATTTTTGCTTCATTTCATATCGTAATAAGAAAACTGCCAAATTTACCATATAACTAAGTAGATAGTGCAGAAGAACACAATAAAGCTATAAAAAGGAAAAAGCAACGAATTCCATTATGCATGAATAAAGAAAAAATAGGATGAAATATGGCTTTCACATTTCAGTAATGAATATCGTTCCTTAATTTGTCATACATTGAAGATCCAAAACGATGATATAAAATTATCGTGAAATAATTCGTATTTCGGGATAACAGACATGATTCGGTTAAGGAATCAAGTTTCCCCGAATGAACTCCTTGAGGTTAGCGATCTGATTCTGATCAAATATCAAATTAATAAGCTCCTCTTCGAATTCGATTTCGGCTTGTCCCTCGTCGCACTAATCCGCCTCCGGCATGCTGATGTAAATAGGACGGGTACTGCTGCTGGTGATGTTGAAGGCGATCATCAAAATCACCAACGGGACAGTTGAATTCATAGCGCACTGGGAGTGACTGACCGGGTCCAGTTCTGCCATCTCCGGCTTCACTCATATTCGGCATCCAAACACGCCGTCGAACTTGGCTACCTTCGAAACGGCCATCAAAATCTTCATCCTGAATATATAAGAACTTTCCATATATTCTCCAATTAAATTCCGAATGGTAAGTGCAGTCTTTAAATTCGTTCGAAGTAAAAGCCAAAAATGATGCTGAATAAGTCTTCGGAATTCGAATGTAAACAAACCTGTTTAGAAGCAGCCGGCGTACGTAACTGAGGCCTCCTGCGAGGATCACGTACTTGAGTTCCGGATGCAAGTCCCCCTGACCTGTCGCCATCTCCATTTCTAACTACACTTCCTCGAGATCCACCCCTTCTCATACGAGGATCATGTATTTTCACTTCACCTGAGAATTAGATGGCATCATAAGGGGCTTCAATGTCATTATTTTTCATATTCAAATTGTTAGGGCGAATAGAAAGAAAGAATCGATGATTACATACCTGTAGAAGGGACAGTTCTTGATGTTTCATCATTGCTTATAGATTTACTGTCGGGCTGTGCATTAGACCGCCAGCTTTGCGATTGTGAAGATGAGGAGGGTTGCTGATTTCTTAGGTCCACATCATTAGATGTACCTGGTAAAAGTGGTGGCATTGGAAGAGAAGGAGGCCCAGTACGATAGTCCACATCCTAAAATGAAAAAAGAACTGACGGATGAGAAAGAGCAACCGATGAAAAATGGCTGAACTTAATTTTTTTCACTTGGCTTACGAAAAATACTTCTACGTATAGTCAATTTCCGAAAATATACCCTGTTTTGGACAGATGACGATGATGCAGCTGGTACATGTGTAAGGTTAGCCGGGATTGGTGGTGGCCAAATCAGTGGACCAATAGCTGGTGGCATGGGTAGTGCGGACAAAGGTATACCGGCTGTTCCCATCTGTGCCACTGCCGTTAGTGCTGCAAAAAAAAAAAACAGTATTCAATAAAGCGACACAAGCTAATAAATGGAACATTTTTTCACTCTTTAAAAGTCCAAATCAAGATAACTAGCTATCTCAATAACGCTAACAGGTGTACTATAAACAAACTATGTTCCATTTATGGATAACATAAAAAGTGAAAAAATTCCAGCAGCAATGGAGGAGCAATACAAACGCGAAGACACCGATTTTTAGAGATAATAGATTCAACATTAAACATTAGGAGAATATACTGAAGTAAGGAAAAAATAAGAGCAGTAAAACTGCTCTTTTCAACGATGGTTAATTTAAACATTCCACTCTGCATGATGCGTTTGAAATTTGATGTTTAAAATGAAGCTCCTGTATAGATTTTCCAATTTGCAGTGTTAAAGTAACACAATAAGTAAAAACAAGGAGCTGCTATGCCACTTGCTTATGGAATTTTAGTCAATATCGCTGAAGAACTAGTCTGGTTAAAAATTATCACGATAAGCAAAAAAATTTGCGAAGACGAGTGAAAACATACTTTGCACGGTTGGTACCAGAATACTTGGTTGTGGGGTAATTTGCTGTATTACTGGTGGCTGAGATGCTGTTGGATTTGGCCACTGCTGTACAACTGATGGTGCAGATGATAGAGGTTGTGGCATTTGTAAAGGCACCGAACCAATCTCCTGATCTGACCCAGTGGAATGAGCGGTATTTTTCTGGGAACGTCTGCTTCTGTCTTGGCCAGGGCTGGGTGATCGGTTTTCTGAAAATTTTATTATAAAAAATATGTAGCTATCCGAAGGAGATTTATTCGGCGTGATGCTGACTAATTTAGAGTGAGAATAAATGTGGCTATCAGTTAAAATTATAATAAATGAATAGACCATGGTAAGTTTCAAAGAATCTACTGATTACCTTCTTCATGTTTTGAAGACAATAATGAACGTGGAGGTGGTCCAAGCAAGGAAGTTTTAGACCTCCGGAACGTCCCTTCATCGGGCACTTCGTCGGTATAATCGTCGTTTCCGGAAGCTCCAGGCTTTGCAACATTCCACATCCGTTCAAATTGCCGCTGAGCCTTCTTTGGTGGAGGCTGCTTGATCAAAGTCCTCTTTGCACCGATATTCATTGTCTAAGGAAAAACAACACAAACTGATTCATTTCTAATTTAGTATCAAGCAGCAATCGGATAGTGGTGTCTATTACAACGCTGGTATTGTGAACCAAGGGATAAGTTGAAGAGATCATTTTCTCATCAACTTTGCCATCCTAACTTCTAAAATATTATCGCATCTCAATTATTTCTCTAATGAAAGTGATCAATCAATTTACCTGTTGCCGCGCGTTTGGATCTTCTGGAAACAGTAAGGGCCCTCCAACTGGTGGACCACCGACAGTTGTTCGCGCATCTTTTTTCTGCATTCCTTGGAATACGTCGTCATCCAGGCCCATACCTTAAAAAACCATACAATGAATAAAAATTAAATTTGGACCTGAATTCCATTGCACCTTTGCTTTAAGATGTCATTTGATAACGTAATTTTCAAGGTTGATATATTTTATTGTAAATAAATTCAGAAACAGATTTAGTAGACCTGGAATAACGGTGATAAACGTTTTTTCCTCAGCAGTTTCAGTTCTCGTTTCCTTTGCTGGCGTTTGTACCGATCCAGAAAATGATGCCAACCCGTAGATATCATCCTGAGTATCACCTGGACGATTTCGCGCCCAGAACTTCGTGTTGTTATCATTAGAACCTGAAAAATATAATTGCAAGACTGAGTTCGAAATTATAGTTCTGAGTTGTGTCGGCTTTGAATTTTGAAACTAAATAGGGATTTTTTACAACCAACCATTTAAACACAAAAAGCCAAAAATAAGCAATATTTGAACCCCAATGTACTTAGAAAAGCCTCTTACATTTATATCTCCTATATACATTTAAATAGTGCATCGAACTTCCGCTTAAAATACCTGATGCTAGGATATGACCCAGAGGATGCCACTCAAGTGTCCATATAGCTTGGTCATGAGCATGCTCCAAAAATCCGAGTTCTTTGTCATTGTTTACGAGCCAGTACGCCAATGATCCATCACCACCACCACTTACAAACATACCTTCATGAACCGGATGCCAAGCTAATGCTGTAAAATGATGCAATGTAAAAAATCATGAATTTAAATAAGGCAACAAATTATTAAAAAAGGTCAAATTTTCGAAGAAACTCGTATTTGTAAAACAAAGAGTAAATACTGGAAATTGAAAATTAACCTGTAACTTCCTTTTTGTGTCCCCTGTAAGTATGCATTTCACGCATCATTCTGATGTCATACATTTTGATCAGATGATCGCGGGATCCCGTCAACAACCAATTCCCATTTTTGTTCCATTGCACGGCCATTACCGAATTTTTATGATCATGTCTTAAAGTCAGCGATTAAAAAAATTTACTTCCGACTCATCAACTATAAACTCTGAAAGTTACGCCGACAGTCAACAACCATTTAAAGAAAAGAAAACTTCGTATAAGCCCCTACAAAATTATTTTCTCAGGTAATAAAATAAAGCAAAATTTAAAAACTCACAATGTTGACAGACACTGTCCCGTTTTTGGATCCCATAACTTTACTGGTTGTTGTGAGTCACGCGATCCAGTGCATACCAAACCTTTTTGCGGATGCCAATCAACACTACGCACATCCGATCCATGGCCACGTAATACTTTTTCTTCGGCACATCGAGCAAAATCCCAAATTCGAGCAGTAGCGTCATCCGATCCAGTCACCAATTTCACATCTGTGGGCGCGAAACTAAAAACCAGTATAGAAAAACCCAATAAATCAAATAGGAACCCCATAATTCAAATTCATACTTTCCAAAATAAAATTGATGCAATTTAAATGGAAGAATACATAATCAACCTGATAGATCGAATAGCCTCATCTTTATGAGCTTGATACATATGCACATTGTTCATATTTGGTTGCCAATATTTCACAAAACCATCGTGATCTGCTGATACAAGCCATTGATCGTTATGTGACCATCTTAGAGCACGGATCGCTGTATCGTGAGCCTGCAAGATCTTCTCAACAATTATTCCTTTATTTAATTTATTCATTGTGTACAGTTAAAATATCCGAATGTTCCGCTTATGCTGTCGACAATTTATTTATTCAACAGTTCACACTAAAATAAATTCTTTTCTTTGGAACAGACTCTACAGCTTTGTGTTGCGAGTTACAACAATTACTTCTTGCTTCTTTATAGTCATAGAATGTGAAATTTCAAATCCTGCTTCTTCGCTTAGGTTAATGAGATCTAAATTTTTATAAACATTCTCTTTCACCCTCTAATTAAAAACAATTCCTCTCAGATCTGCAGAAAGTGCAACAATCAGCCAAATCAGCCAGATTTGTCTTCCAATTACGCCATTTTTCATTAAACGATACACAAAAATATATTTGGCGATATTATATTAAATTTTCTATTCATGTAAACTTCAAGTTTGATGCCAAATAATTGATTAGCATGAACAACCTCGTCGAAAGAATAAAAAGCTGTATGTAAGCGAAGAAAGTATGGAGACTTAAATGAATGAAACAGTTCTGAAAGTTATATTATTGAATTTTTTTATTGATAAGAAGATAAAATTGGATTCACGTAATGACGCTAATGCTTACCGCCAAATAAAAAAAACAGTCCGTAGTTAATTTACACAATTTCAGCACAGTCCTTTTCCAGAACAATATCCCCTTTCATTCAAGTATGACGAACTTGTTTATTACATGAATGATTGCTGCAATTACATGTATTTACGGCAGCACTCCTAACACATATTCATCTCAAAGGTCAAAGTGCCAAATAAAACTAAAACATATCGTTGACTCCTACGTCCTCGTTTTCCACAATATCCAGATTTCTAATTACTATTCCACTCGTTATTTACCCATTCACAATGGCACCTTATTCCTTGATCATACTTTAGAACATTTATCACTTGCCGTTAATGACATCTTATTTTGTTAGTTACTAGCTCGTTAAGAATCTCCTTTATATGTTACAAGTGAAGTCGATACACTTGCATAAAATGTTCTAACTCCTTCAGCAGGACATTAAGACATCTAAACCCTGTGCTTTAAGAAGTCAAATCGCTGAAATGCGATAACCTTTGTTTAAAATGCGAGGTCGACTATCAATAAATGTAAATTAAATACCATTAAAGGATATAAGTTGATAGGTTATCAGGAGTGTTCAGTCGTAAGGACAATGTTTCCAAGGATTATTAACGAGCCATCTTTAAGTGACTTATACACTTTTCAACACTCTCAGAAAACGTCGTTACAAAATATCAACCAGTATTTGAATAACATTGGGACTTTTTTAAATAAAATATCTACACCTCAACTGCGGATAATATCACTTTATTCCAAATAGAAATAACTGCTTTATGGTGTCACCATCTACCCTCCCAAACTGCAGCAAGTTATCAAATACAATCAGGCATACTAAATCGATTTCAACAAAGTTCACGAACAAACATAAATACTGAGTTAGCCACTTCACCTTTTATAGTAATAAAAAATAATCAAGCATCCAGTCCTAAGACGCATTTCGAAAAAGTCCAAAAAATTACAATGTCTCTTGAATAACAGATAGTCGGCCAAAAGACAAAAATCTAAATGACCTACTTCAGCTGATAAATTTATAGTTCTAATATTTTAAATCCCATGAAATTGTAACAAGGTCCCTAATATTTTGAAGAAGTCAAATCTTTTGATACATTAGCTAATTTTGAACTGATTTTACAAAATGCAGAAATGTAGGCACGGAGGAAAAGTCCAACACTCTCGCTGGTAACCGCGATGCAAACTGTTAACAAGCAGCGCCTTATAAACTATTTATCTGCTTCATAATTATACAAAGCAGGAAAATATCGGCAATATTTGTAAAAAAGGCAGTGCCGACTGGATCATCCTTTTATTTTCATTATGTTATAAATAAAAATAATTCCACTCACAAGATCTTTTCAGCCTTTTCTTTATTTCACTTTATTTGAGGCCGAATTAGTGCCTTACGACGTATAACAAGGAGTAATGGATAACATACGGTGACGCATGGAAATGAATGAATGAGACAAAACTGAACAAACGCGATACGGTGAAAAATGGATGGTAAAAGCTGTCACAAATACCTGAAGAATTGTCTCGAAATTGAAAGCTGTACCATTCCATAAAGTGAATTCGCCGGTCGATGCACCCGTTATTAACCTTTTACCCTCTGGTGTCCACTGAAACTTATAAAACAGTGACTTGCAGAAGTTAAACACTGAACGAAAAAATTATATGCAAAATTAATAACTTACGCAAATACTGTAAATGGGACATTTAACTTTATTCATTGCAGCCCGCACAAATTTATTTAAAACACAGTCAATAGTCTTGTCTATTGTAGCGGTTGGAGGAACTGCAGAATTTTGATATAGTATATCCGGCTGAACGGCTCCACGACTACGTACATCATGCTGCCACAATCGAGCCTAAAAATTCACTCCACATATCAGATTTTTACGATTGAAAAGATGGATTCTTTCATATTTTCATATTTCTCTTTCATTTCCATTACGACCTATATGAGACGAATACAATAAACATTAACTTTTTATTTCAACGGAATACGTGCTACCCAGCGATATGTTATCGAACACAAGAGTTGATTATTACCCAAGCATTAACATTTTTCATACATCGATACAACCATAACGAAGGATGAATTGTAAGTGTTGAAAAAAAAATAGAGAAGAAGCAATGAAATTTTAATAACGATCAGAGAAAAATAAACACAAAATTTTTTTTGCCGTTGTAGTAATTCTAGAAGCACATTTCCTATCATTGCATAACTTGCGTTGGGATAGGAAATGAATGGTACTGATCATAATATTAGAGATTAATAATTCGGTGCAAACATACCTCAAAATGATTCAACACATTGGCAATGTAATCGATATGACGCCTGACATTTGCGACATTTTTGCGTAACCGCCTACCCGGACCGTCAGCAACATCCAATACCGGTTGCTGCAATAACAAGCTTTTGTAATTAGAAATTCTGTACTTGATCCAAGTATATTTAGATATTTGTTATAAATGCTTTTGTTGAAGAATGAAAATGGCCGTCAGCTTCAGCTATTAAAACATCACTAAGCGGATAACTGTCAACTAACCAAATTTGTTTTGAATCGATAACCAGGTCGTAGATAATATGGTTGATACTGGCTGTTGGTCATAATCTGTTGATTGGAGATGTTAGAACTTGTCTGCAAAGAATTTATTGAAATATTATATCCTTCGAAAAGCAAGTTATGCACTATGTAATACCTGGAAGAAAAGCACAACCTGTGGGAACTGTGAAGAGCTTGAGGGCTGAAGTGGTGCTGATGAACTCGAGATATCTGTATCCGGCGTTGCATATTGCAGCAAAGGTGAAGCTGCAGCCATGAGATTTCAAAACTTTACCTCTGAAAGATGCATACTTGAGCAAGATGAATACGGAGTAGAGAAAGAGCGCGCTGAATAAGTAAAAAATAGAGAGTACATGGAGATATTTTTTAATATATTAAATATATGTTAAATACGTTAAATACGTGACGTGACGTATGTATGTTAAACGAACCACCGTAAAACAATACGTACATGAAATTGAACAGATACAATCAGCAAATGAGTGCAATAATATATTGGTGAAAAATCAAATCCTAGAAAGAAGTGACTTAATCTTTAAATCTTCTGACTCTTAGCCATTAAAGGAATCAAGCGTTGAACAATGTTGAATGTTGAACCAATGTTGAACCCTGGCCAGTCAACCCTAGCAAAAATACGTACCGCATGCATAATCATACGGCGCGTTTGGGTTCACAATGCAACATTTAAAGATCATTAGGGGATAATTATTTTCCTCTTTCAAATGCATGAGAAGCAGAAAGAGTCGATGACGGTTTATTCAGTTGTTGTAATGAAAAGAGAATGTGTAAAAGAGAGGAAGAGATGAACAGATATTCGATCTAATCTGATTTGATCGGACACGATTTGATCCGATCAGATAACTCGAGCGACAAGCAATGGTAACATGGCCATCTTTTGACTGTCCTTTGAACGTTTGAATAATGACTTGGGAAAAATGTCATCCTTATTGGCCTAAAATATGAAGTATGCCAGCAAAAAATATGATACATTCTTTTGTTCTGTTTTCAAAATATACGAATTGGATAGAATGAACTAAGAATGAGAAGGGAAGATTGATTGCCGAAGGAAGAGAAATGATTATAGAAGAAAAAGAAATTTAACATACATGAACACTGACGAAAATCATCTTATCCACCTTCGGTATAGCTTTCCGCCGCATAATATCCACCTTTAATTCCTCGCCCGGATCAATAAAGCCGAATACGGGATTCACTCGGTATAACTGGTTATCCGAACATTTGGCCTGAAGATGTATCGTCCTTCGAAATGCCTGTTTGTACTTTGGATTGCTACTTTCGATCCCTTTGTTGAGACTTGATCGCTCACTACCTATTCATCTTCCTACATTATTGGGATTCTTCCTGAACCGAACGAAACCTAAGTTTGTTGCAATAATTAAGAAAAATTAAATCTTTTATTATCGGATCAATTTTCCTGATTAATTGTTACTTCATCCCAAATATCTTCATTTTCATAACTTCCAATGATATTTAGAACCAAATAATATGGGGTACTTTGATAGCCAAGCGGTCTTTCGTTATGTTTCGCAGTTGCACTGTCTGATAACCTCCTTCACCACTCCATCGGAGATTTTTCGGTTCAAGTGCCAACTCTTGTTCCTCTATATTACAAATTTTATAATGCATTCTTGAACATTTCTTCTGACATTTATAAACAGTCAATTTCAATGATGAAAAAAAAATGGAAATTTGGGAGGAAATTTTGAATTGCAATAAATTCGAGAAAGTCTTCGAAAAATAGTTACCTTTCTCATCGATTGAGCCGACTGAGATATTTTCCTGAGTGTTTTGCTGAAAATAAATAATCCATTTTAGGCAATGAAATGTTTTAGACAATAAAAAGAATGAATGATTTCATAGTTTTCTAATTGAATTGAAGTTCAAGCAACCTCCTGTTCTTTGAAGATGGCTCCTTTAATTTCCCCATCATATGTCGATTTTTCCTAGAATTTTAAATCATTGCATTTTCTGCATTGTTCAATCAAACTGATTACTTCGAGGAACTTGCTAATTCGGGCTATCTGGATGACTTGCAGTTTGGATAATTTGTCCTTTGCAAGGTTTTGGTGGCAAAAACCACTCGAACAGTCAGAATTATTTTTTAGTGGTTTAGTTGTTTTCAGCATTGTCAGCTTGACAATGCTGAATTTTTTCGAGTATTTCTTTTAAATTTGATCGATTTGAAAAATAAGACCATTTGAGTCTTTTAGAAGTTCAAGAAGTTTGATAAGTATGGATGATCTGTTGTTATTCAAAAGAAATTTGCAACTGGTTTACGAATTTCGAAGGAGATCGCAGCAAGCGGCCATGTCGCTTTCCTTCAGAAATATCAGATTGTGTTCAAAGTCATTTAGTCTGTTTAGCCGCAATCAGAACCATAATTGTTGTAGCTAAACAGGCTAAATGACTACATATTTTTCTTGTCTGATTATCTGATACGAAAAATGAATGTTGATATCAGTTGTAATATTCAAGTAATTTGAGTGACTTGAAATACTCTCAAAACTTGATGTACGCTGGCTTACATTCACAAGTTTAGCAATTTGCGCATCTTTCGGTGTTGTGGCGGTTCTGACCATAGGTATCACAGTGGGCGATTTTCCAGGTACTTTAATAGACACATCACCATTCGTTTCTTTGTCCCATGGTCCATTCGATCGACTGCTTCCGCTTTTCACTTTATTGTATGCTTTCAATTTGTTCGACCAAAAGGTTTCATCAGGTTGGCTTCGTATGGTAACTGGTCTTTTCTAAATGGACAGCATCACTATAAGTAAAAGTTTTTATCGAATCATTTTTAGCCATTTAAAAACTACTGCTATTTTGGTTTTCTGCATCGATCAATTTTACCCAAGAATTGCCAACAGTCACCCAAGAATTGCCAACAGTTGCTGATTACTTGTATTGGTCCCTTTTTTTTGGATAAGGATCGCGGTGATTTCTCAACACCTCCTTCCACTTTGTTTTTATGCAGTTTGTTGGTTTTCTTCACAGATTGATTTGAAGATACGGAACTTTGCGTTACTTTTGATTTGGTGTTTGACTGAAATACATATGGCTAACCGTGCTTGGTCAATAGACCAATCAACAGATCACTGATAATATCCTACACAGTGAACTAATCTATTTGTTTTAGAAAATGCTAATATTGTAAATGTTGAAGACAACAATATACTCATCGAGTCGTTTGCGATGAATAAATAAGCAATCCTATCTTACAAATCTAAATATTAAAAAGGAAGAAACTACTGGGGAACTACTAAACCAAATTTATCTTCTTTGTACGCTTTCCGCTTGCACACTGCATGAGAATGGTGACCGCCAGTAGTATTATCCCAACGGTCAGCAAAATGACATCATTTGGCTCTGCGTACATTTCACTGCGTACAAAACAAAAAGTCCAATCCTTGAACGGTGTTTTGCGACAGCCGCAAAAAATTATCCCAAAGTTAACGAATAAGAGTTCCAGTGTTGAACCAATATTTATATGGTACAATGAAATGAAATGCATAAAGTGTACAAGACACACATTTTTTCCTCGCATGTCGTCACGCTTAAGCATATTAAAAGTATTTGCAAGATAGAGATAGAAATGGATTGATTATCCTCTTCGACCGATGGTTTTACTGGAATTAATTTACAAACTTAGATGTATATAAATATGTAAATGATTCATTTGTTTATCGAACAGGAGAGCTTTTGTGTATGCATTGAAGATGTATATGCCTCAATTACAGTTTAATTTGAATTATCTAAGTAACGAATTGGTTTTCTCAAAACCAGCTAAGGATCCAAGCGTCGCGAATTGCCATTCATTTTGCGGTACATAGAGCCTCATTACAGGGACTTGTTTATGCCCCATATCTTCTTCTATATCACCCGGAGAACATGCGTAATGCCCACAGGATAACATACAATCCGTAATCGGATTTATTGCAACTTTTTCATCCTGAAAATATGAGGCAAAATTTTTTTAATGCCAACATATTTCGCATTCTCAAAGTAACTATTTATCATCTTTCTTATTTAAATTGTTGTTGAACCACAGAAGGAATCATTCACTACTTTCCTTGACTTCCTTATTTCGCTCAGTCAAAAGTTTTGTTTCTCTCTACCAGCTCACCGAGACTTCGAAACCAGTAATTACTCATCGCAATATTTTAAGCAGGAATTTTTTTCAGCAATATGAATGAGAATAAAAAAGGCTTTGCTAAAAACTTCCTAAAACTTCTGCAAAATAATGGCCGAGAATTAATCTTGTGCAAGAAACTGAAGATAAAAAAAGCCCTACTGCCTCGCATTTCCTGTTTGAGATGGCTCGAATATATTGGCATCGATAATTATAATTCGGATGATCGTATAAATATTCTGCATTTACAGCCGTTACCTGTTAAATAAAAATTTGCACCTTAAAATAGTTCGATAAATAATTTTATAATAATTTGTTAAATCGAATTTGCGGCAGACGCTTACAATGATTCTTGGAAGACTTACAAATTCGCAATCAACTCGACTCTGTTCTGGACAATAACCACAACTTCTGCGACATTTTTCCCGGAATTTGGGGATCAAGCAATTATGTAAATTGGTGTGACTACATGTCCCATTTAGAACAGCCTGCAGGTCATCAGTACATATTGGCAAATGCTGCTCTATTTTTTCCTAAAATTACTGATTCCATTCATGGCTCAAATTTCATCTTTCTATTTTTCAACATTCCATTAATTATCGAATAAGAGTGAGATTTTGTGTTGAGATTCCTCCAATATTATGTAATAAAATAAATGAAATTAAATGATTGCAATGAACATTTCCATTAATTCCAATATTTACTTCTTCATCGTTCTCAGTAATCTTAAATGGGAAACATTTGATTTTCATAGTTCGTGATTATTACTATAAAAATAGGAAATTTTACCGCAATGCTTCGGGTAAAATTGAGAAAAAGGGAAGAATAGGAGGACGAGGATTAATAAGTAAACTCTAATCTATTGTGATACACCAATGGATTGATATTTCATAAAGCGAAGCCAGGAAATCCGATTCCCTGGAGGTTAACCTGCCTGGATATAGACATAAGGATGATGCGTACTGATATAGTACAATCGTAAACTTATGCCACACATTCCACAAGTCCGAGCACACAATATATATCTGCAATGGGACCTTTTCGGAAGGTTTTCGGAAGAAAAAGGAAAAAAAAACATTTTTCAATAAATTTTCATTTAAGTTTCCGAAGAGAGAGAAATCTCACATAAAAACGTTGAACTTCAACTAGTGTTTCTGGAAATAGAAAAAGTTGCGAGATGAACCTGAATTCCTGAAATGAATTGCAATGGCCCCGAGATCTGTGTAGAAAATCACAGTCAACGAGACTATCCTCACAATACAAATCAGCCAGTCCAATGATAACATCTGGCATTTTTTGAAAATCTTCAGCTCTATACATTGAAAAATTCGCAAAATCGTGCAATCGATAATTCGGATTTTTGTTGGTCTGAATTTGAAACTAGTGATAAAGGTAAGAACGGAAGAATCAGAAGGAAGTGTAGATGATGATAAGGAAAGGTATGGAAATGATGACAGATAAAAAAATAGTACGAATAAGTGTAAATAGCGATAAGAATAAGAGTGGTACACACAGAAAACTTATCCTTGGCTTACCACTTAGCAAATTATTTCCCCGCAGCTATTCTAAAAAAATTCAGTTCAATTAACTGTAGGCTTTTTCATTGGACAAGCAATTTTCATTGCGGCTCTCGTTTAAGGAAGTTATTGGATATGAATGATTTGTGGGTTTGGCTCAAATTGGATAGGTGGAAGGGCTCGAAGTCGCTATCTTTGCTGGTATAATCCACGGCGAAGTCTTCATTTTCTGTTAGAGGTGTTCCCGCAACGTATATAAGGAATGCTACCTGTTTATATATTCTGTTGATGTGGAAGATGTCGTGATTGGTTACATTCCTAGTCCTTCTGTACACACGTCCGAAGAGTAGGTCATCCACGTAGGGATAGGAATGGATAAGATTCTCGTATACTTTACTCCAGTAAAACTGCAATTGGAACTTTGAGCCGTTGTGATCCATAAGACAAGGTTCAGTAAGTGTGAGACACAAGTTATTCAGAGACTAAAAGAAGTGATCTTACAAATTCCATATTCGGTTGGTGACACATCATGCTTGTTGCAGTTTCCGCTCCGATGCATTCTTCCTCATTAGTCTCTTTGGCTAGCTTATTTGAATCCACAATAAATTTTTTCTTCCATATTATAAATTTAAGATACTGTAAGAAGTAGCGAGATTAGAAGTGCATTAGAAATAGCGAGAAAATAAAAAAATCTTTAAAGAGTTTGCCTCGTCAATGGTGACACAAGATGACTTTACGGTTAATATAGTTGGTTTTTTTTCTCTTAGAATTGCTCAAATTTTCTTCGTTAGGCTTCCTCTGTGACTCTTGACATCTAATGGTAATGCATGATACAGCTAATTTCCCAGCATAAATCTCATTATTACCTATATTATGGTGTCTTATCGCTTTTTTTGTTGCTTCTTAATCAGTATCGTACACGGAGGAAGAATTCGAGAAAGAATTTGCTAAAATATGAAGTATTTGGGTTCCTTACATCAATCCTGCTGTCAGGACCGGAATACAATATGTTTTCTTTCGGTTCCTTCATTGCAATCATTTGAAATCCAAGAATTTGGTATATTGATCTCAGAACAGTATGGCTGTACTCAATACATTCATCGTAGAGATTAATCCACTGAAGGAGACAACGTTGTAATTTAGGTAATGACCTGAGCAGAGTGAATTGTTTGCTTTTCTCAGCGAGAATTGAATAGAGAAACAAAAGCGCGGAATTAAAGAGATAACGGATATAAATCTGTCGAATATACCTTGACGGCACATGGAATTTCGATATGAAAATCTTACTTCGTCTTTTAATATTCCGTTGCACACATTCCATTAAGCTTTTTCAATTGCTTATCTACAATTAACTTTTCATGACGTAAAACTTACTCTTTCTCCACCCTTTCCATATCCCAGAAGTCCGTAACAGCCATAAGTAGTCATCTTCAGAGATACGTAATCAGTATCTCGCTCTTTGATGAATGACCGAAATTTAATATGTGTTCTGTTTTGTACCTCAAGCAATAGATCAGCCAGTTGTTCCCACCGACGTTTCGAATAAGCTGGTGCTAGAAATAAAATGAATTGATCCGAATTTCGCATTACTTTTCGAGAAATTAAAGAAATATTGCTAGATTTCTTTTCAAATTTGTAGATTTAAATACAACTGAAATTTCTCATAAAATTGGCCTCTATGAAAAAAAGTGAATAACATATTGTTTGCTTACAAATCCACAGAGGTAGTGTTTGTTGCTTCCATTGGTTTTCTTTTTTGGCATCCATCACGAATAACCACTTTCCCAGTGTATTGCACTGCAATTTACTGTTAGTTGTTGAAACCAAGCTAAGATTATATGAAATCAAAATATTATGAGGCAGCAGTTTCCTAATTTGTTTCTAAAATATAATTCTCAAAATCATTAAAATAAAATTATACTTCACTCCATGATGTCATATAAATGCTTTTCTTACTGCCAAGGAATATTTTTCAAATTCTCATTTAATCTTTGTTTGTCAAGTCATTGATCATTTGAGAGGAAATTTTAAAATTTTTTGTAGATTTTATCTATGTGAGGTAAAGGAATTCATTGATAAAGTAAGATAGAGCTATTAAGTGGGTATCATGTAGTGAATGAACTGCATATGGATATGGTATACGATATAGAGTCATCACATACCATATTTATATGCAGTTCATTTACTTGAAATACATAAGTTACAAATTACCGTTAAGCCGAGAAAAATAAGCTTGAGGAGCAGCCATCCGTAGGAGTTCATGATATGTGCTGATAAAAGAGTGGATGGAAATATTTAATTTGAACGCGTACCCTTCATATCGTGTGAAATAATCTCTCAGCTTGGTTATTCATCATATTCATAGCTGATATGAGAGATAATAGAGCAATGATAAGAGGAAAAAAAGTGTAATTATTCACTGGTTCCTCGTACATTTCGTATTTCACAGATCTCGTCAAATGTAATTGGGATCACAGCCGAAAACTTCTCCATCACTTTTATTTTATTGGAATTAAAATTTTCAGATGGAAGAAGTATCAGTTGATAAATTTCGAAACGAACAGTGGCGTGACTTGAGACGTCTTACTGATGGAAAATCGGCCTTTGCCCATCCAGCCTTTGAACCAGGAATACAGGTCATCATCTCTTATTTCATTGTACCTTATTTCATTTGTTAAATAAAATCCTACTAGTGCAGTGAAATTACTTTTCCTGTTTTTTCATGTTAGCACTTCAAGATTTCTGTATGTGATTGAAAATATCGTTTTTTAGAATTTGGAAACTGTACAAAATTGTCACGTGTTAGTTGTCGGAGCTGGAGGATTAGGATGTGAACTATTGAAAGATTTGGTATGTATTTCCGTCGGTAACGTACAGTTATATCATACCGCTGAAACTCTCCTGATCATTTATTCTGTTTGTTTTAATATGATATGTTCAGGCGTTATCTGGTTTTCGAAAAATCGAAGTCATCGACATGGATACGATAGAATTGTCCAATCTAAATAGGCAGTTCCTTTTTCGGTTAGTTCAATCTTTTTGCTGTTGCGATCTTTCAAATTCAAGACAAAACTGACAATAATTTAATTTCATTAACGACAGTTTTTCAAACTTTCATCTGTTGTGTTTTGTTATATTTCTGTTATATTTTTTTGTTATGTTTCTCTATTCCCTTTATTTTGAGTGAAACTGATGTTGGTAAATCAAAAGCCGAGGTAGCGGCGGCATTTATTCGGAAACGAATCCCGGATTGTCCTGTAGTCGCGTATGTTTTATTATTGAAAATAAGGAGATATTATATTAAATAATGGAACAATGATAACAATCATAACATGAAAATTACGATTTTGCTTGTGAAATATATTAGCACAATATATTTTGTGCTAATATATGTACATTATCTGTTAATATCCAAAAAAAAAAAAAAAAAAAAAACAGTTATTTGCAGTCATAACTGTAAGATACAGGATAAAGATGACCAGTTCTATCGATCGTTTGATATTATCATTTGTGGTTTGGATTCTATCGTTGCGAGAAGATGGCTTAATGCTAAATTGGTTGGGTTTTCTCATTTGTTTCATGAATTTCATATTGAATTTATAAGGTAGATTGTCTTAATGAAATTATGAAGGTTTTCCTCTGAATAACTTAGTTAATCGTTATACCACTTATATATTTCATAAGGTGAGCTTAGTGGAATTCGATTCGAATGGTGGTCCGGCAGGTATCATACCCTTAATTGATGGTGGTACAGAAGGATTTAAGGGCAATTCCCGAATAATATTGCCTACAATGACTGCTTGTATTGAATGTACCGTTGATCTTTATCCGCCACAGGTTACACTTCATTTTTATTCGAATTGTTTGCATTTAGATATATTTCATTGTCTTCTGTAATCTGTATAAATTATTTAATTTAAATTCGAACCCATTTATAATAATTAATCAACTTGCGAGCACTGCATCCTTGCATTACTTATCTGCAGACCACTTTTCCTATGTGTACAATAGCAAACACTCCTCGACTTCCTGAACATTGTATCGAATATGTAAAATTAATACAATGGCATACAGATAAACCTTTTAACGGTTTGTTTTGATAATTTGATGTTGCGATCCTTGGAACTGAAGTAGCAATTTGTATTTTAAATATGACACTTTACTCTTGATATTATCATTATTACCAAAATTGCATGCGATAAATAACTTATGCGGAAAAGATAGGTTAATAGTAAATATTATTCAGGTGAATCGATGGATGCTGATAACATAGAACACGTGAAATGGATATTTAAAGCTGCTTTGAGTAGGGCGAACAAATATAATATCAAAGGGGTTGATTTAAGGCTTACAAAAGGCGTTCTGAAACGAATAATTCCCGCTGTAGCTTCCACCAATGCTGTTATTGCGGGTAATGTTGTTTTTTTCATACTCATAATTTTTTAGATTTCATTGAGGTAAAATATATCTATGAATGCTTTATATATGTGAATACTCGCACACAACAATGCTTATGCAGACCAATAATTGCATTCATCACCTGTATACAGGATATTTACAAGAATAGTAAAACTTCAGATATTTCAGCTTCATGCGCATTGGAGGCTTTGAAATTAGCTTCAAAGTAAGTTTCCCGATTTGAAAGTTTTCCACTAATTTCGGACTGTTCCTAGCGGTTATTCTTTTTTAACTGCTACTTTTTTATAGTATTTCTTGTCCAATGCAAAATTATCTCAATTTCACCAACATTGAGGGAGCTTTTATTGGAGTTGTCAAATTGGAGAAAAGAGTAAGCTTTTTGGTTAAGCATTATGAGTATTTAACTAAAGCTCGGCAGTAGGTAACAAAATCGTTACCTTATTAACTACATTTTGCTTGTAAATTTTAAAGAGAGTTGCTGTTTTATTAATGTTTATCTTTCCTGCAAATACGATTTTTAGCTAGACTGTCTAGTATGTGGTGAACAGGCACAGTATGTTGATGTACCCGCTAATAAAACATTACGCTATTTGCTAGACGAAATTTTAAAAAGATAGTAAGTGTTTCCGAGTGATTCATATTTTTATTTCCATTGATAATGATAATGTGAAAGAATATACTTCAAATAGATCAATTGCATTTATTCCAATAGAAAAGAGAATTTATCTTTTCGTTTCCTCTTACGCTGACATTAAAAGGAAATTGAAGATTGAAGTAGGAAACAAGATAAAAAATATCTTGCGAAAAAACATTTTTTTTGTAGCCAGCTTTGTAATCCATCAGTACAAACAGCAAAAGAAAAGTTATATATGAAAAGCGATTTGATACCTGAATTGGACCAAATCAGCACTGCCAATTTATCCAGAACTTTGAAAGGCGAGTTTTCGGTTTAATTAAAATGAATTTGAAAAGGGTTTATATAAAATCAAATATGGGGCCAAATATGTCATGCAACCTAGATAGAACAAACTTGAAGTTATCATAGGATGACTTCTTCAAATAGCTTTAACAGCCTTACCTAACCTTAAGTCGATTATCTGCAGATCTTGGTTTGGCGAATGGTGACGAGCTTCTTATTGCTGATGAAACTCGAGCACGACCAATTTCCTTACGTATTCGATATCAAGGAGACTGAAAAATTCAGTGAGATCCATTACACTTATTATGTTACAAGGTGTCTTTACTACGTTGATTGATCAGAAGCATTCAACTATTGTTTACAAGAACGGAACCTTCGCGTGTTCTGCATTCGTAATTTTTTTCTTTAGATTCGAGAAAAGAATTATATTCAGAGCGAAGTTGGTTGAGAGAAATACGTCCGATGAATGGGATGCTTTAGTGGGTTGATTTTTCAAACATTGCGAACTCTAGCCTTGTTGAAGTTTTACTGACTTAATAGAGTAACCCTCTACTGTTTTCGGATTTTGTTCACATCGTAATTTAATGTGTTTTCGGAAAAAGGAAAAATACATGCGAAGATAATACGGCTATATGAAGCGTCAGTGTTAAATTGATTTAATTAATGTAAAACATACTAAAAACATCAAAAAATCAAAAAAAAGAACATTTAGAAACGAAAACAAGCTTCTCAAATGAAATTGACATTTACATATGAAAAATGTTGTTCCTCGTTAGTTATGAAATATAAATTTTAGAGTGATCGTTACCGTTCATCCTTTCCATAATTTCTTCTTTCTCATGCTAGAAAAAATATAAATCTTCTGGTTAAGTTAAGGGGTTGGTGACAGAACATCTTAACTCCTATCTTTAGTTTATCAGTATTTCTGTACATCCCACGTTTACCTAATTTTAGGATAAAACACATATAATATATAAATATAATTAGTCACAAAAAATTCTGCTCTAAAAGAATTTCTTGAATCAAAAAACTGTTTACAATTTGCAATTGCGCGTTGAAGATATGTAATAAATCGGAATTATGCACATGTAGCAATGAAATTGTAGCTAAATTTTAGAATTTTGCAGGAGACGCATTTTGTATTCTTGAGTAATGGTTTCATAGTCCAGCTCCGGATTAAAAAATTTCTCGGAATTGCTTCCCAAATAACGAACAAATGACTGGACAAAAACAGTTAAAATCTCTTTCGAGTCATCGTCGCATAGCATATATCTAGAATGAATTATGTGTAGGTATCCGGAACTGTGGCTTGAATGAGTTAAACTTCTATTTTTTTGAGAAAGTGAGAATCTGTATTTAATTCCGGAACTCACTCAATCATTTCGGAAAACCTAATAAGAAGTCGAAGCAAATAAATAAAACCATAGTATTCCGATGCACGAAGTCCTCTCTTTGGTTCATTTAAAAGATCTGAAATTCATTTAAAAGCATTAGATTTCAAATTCGGCATTAAATAGTTAATGGACAGGAGATAATTCTCTAAAACATGATGCTCCCTCTACAAACGTGCGCCTTTGAATGCACGCCCTACCTGATATATTATGCAGATGAATGACTCCTGAAGTTCCCTCAGTCAAGTCCTTATGACGCAATTTTTCGCTTGGATACAATATGTCAGACACTATAACCAGGTCGAAAAAACTCTGAAACATAAAGATTCGAGGATGGGACGTAGCGATGCCATCAACAAAATGTTTTTTTTTAGGGCAAAAAGATCTTGCAAAAGTGTGCATACAGAAGTCAAGAAAATGCATGGGAAGTCACGCCAATTCTTTAACGACATTTACATTCGGACAAAACGCTCTACAGCAAACCAGAAATGTTAATTCCAGGAAAGAGCACCTTTAAATTTTCGCGGAATACAATAATAGCATTATTAACTGATAGCATTATAACTGATAGCATTAATAACTGATAGCATTATTCTCTTCCTTGCATCTGCGGTATTTCGAATTTTGGCCGAAAATCTAATTCAGCTTTAAAAGTATTTGCAAAGACTTACTTTCATATTATCTGTACATTCATCTAGCGCAGCTACAACACCCTTCCAATAACGTGCTCTTCCCTTATGCACTTTAACTTCCGAGCATACAGCATCCAGTTTACGTACGTGCATGACATACTGCAATGAATGGGCTGATTCATGAAATTGACAAAATTTTCTCCTCAATTGTCTAATTTTTCAATTCCCTCACAAATTTGGCCAGAGTAAGAGGAAGTGAAGAAAAAACAGAAAACTGTAACAGGTAAATTGTGAGGTCTTTGGAATCAAATTTTAATCTAGCTTTACCGACAAAGTAATTTTAATTTTTTGTGGACCTCTTCAGATATTAACGACTTTGGGTAGGCAGTAAACTTGCAAGAAAATGCCGCTTAATGTTTCACCTCTTTCATAATCTTTGAAACAGTCAAGCGGCATGGTAGGCGTGGTAATTTCAGTTCGTTTTCAATCAAATGACGATCATTTTCTAGCAGAGCTTTCAGCTTTTCAGGAACTGATACCGCCTAAAGAATTTTCTAAAAAAAAAATATTTTAGCAACGAATTGACTGATTGCTCAGCCAGTTAAGAAAATCCGAATAGAATGTTGCCAAAACGTGATGTTTGTTTGTTTTCTAACTTCACTTGTGGATGGACTTCTTGATAAACCCTCCGCCGAACTACTCCCAAGAACACTATGATTGACCAGCGGTTTCGCATCTCGAGACGCATCTAGAATATAGTAATTTATGTATGTTAGTGACCCGTCTAAAGATAACTAAATCATAAACTATAGATGATTTAACTAGGCAAAAAATTCGAAGGCTACATAATCGCAACAAATATCAAAAAAAAACCCAACACAATTAATAGTAGCAACATTTAATCACATTACAAGTTCTCTTACTGGAAGAAGATTCTGATAATTGTATAGCTGAACGCCCACGTCGAATATCTGTTTTTTGTGGTTTCTTTTTTTTAATCAGCTCAGCAGCTCGAGCTTTCGCTTCCTTCATTTCGATCTACAATTAATGTTCCATGCAAACCTTCCAATATTTTCAGATATCACTATTCTGATCATTACGCATTGGCCTAATGACATGGAATGATAGCTAAACATCTAATCTATGTCATCCTAACCCAAGCTTGCAACTTAACTTTAATGCCTAAAATTATACTAATTTCCATCGATCATATCCCAAGGTTGGTTGACCAAAATCTTTCAACATACATGCAAATCAATATTATTTAGTCGATCAGATACTTACACACGTTTCCAAATCTGAATTTTGATTTATAGAATTAATTCACATTAAATCATGAAGAGAAATGTCACAGCAGTAAAGCCGATATTACCTTTGCAAGTTCAATATTGTCCGGTGTGAAAGATCGGAATCGTGATGCAGATCTGCTATGTGAGATATTTTCATCGTATCGCTTGCTCCATCCCTAATAATAGAATTATTGATAACATTGATGTTTTCAATATTTTATAATTCTTTCCTCTACAAAATGTATACTTCCATTTTTTTAAAGAACTAAAAGACAACCTGATAATGAACGGTATACACATGGTCTCCATTGGCTTGCATTTTTACAGCGATTATTTTGGCTTCATAAAAAAGATTATCGGTATGGCTGCAAAGTATCATCGAGTTTACTTCATAAGGTGGTACCGATAGTGTTGGCTGAAATCAAATGGATCAGAATATTGCCCTCCATATTCGATACGGTTTTTCCTTCTGTTACTGATTGCAGAGCTTTTAACATTACCTTAGTTTCAACAGTTTCGCTTACTGTTGAATCATCCGAACTGCTTGCTTCGGCTTCCATATGTGCGTCCTGTAAATTGGAAGTAAGCTTATTATTTGTTCGGTCAGTTCGGATTATAATTTGTCTTAAACGATGAAGACCTTAATCAATCTCATAACGGTCACCGACCTCATTCTAAACTGACGTAAGTACGTCAATACCTTTGTTGATAATCATATTAAACTTGACCAGAATACAAAATGAAATCTTCGCTACATATACCATGTTCAATATTAGCCAATTCATAAATGCTCTAATAAATGCTCCAGGCCAGTAAATATGCACAAAGAAATGAATTGTTACTTTAACAGGTAGATGCGTCAATGTAATAAACAAACGCTATAGTAAATATATAAGCAGAAATAAATGCGTAGATAATAGAACAAATGAAACGCTTGCTGACAGTTAACTCAAACAGAACTATTTATCGCTTTAAGGTGCAGCGGGGTTTATTGCCTCCCCTGCTTTTGAATCTCTTCTTTCCCAACGAATCTAATCGAAAACAAAAAATAACAGGAGGTAGTCTCGTTATGTGACAATGATGAGATGGTTTTCTGGTTAAATCAAATTGGATGGGTAGCATGGAAGGGTTAAAGTGCAGCTTTCGCAAAACCATTCTTAGTAGGTCGTCCGTTGATACTTGAGAAAGCGGTATGTGCATGCGTATTCGACATGAATCGTAAAGTAGTAAGCAAATACTTTGGAAATTTCCGCTTTTTTCGGCCATTATCATTTGCTCATGTACCGACGTCAAATTAAGCTTATTGTACATTATTTTAGCTGATTATGGGGAAAGCCTTTATGATAATTATATAATGCAATGAAAGAACCGTGGTTCCTTTCGATATCTCGTGATATGGAATTTCAATTTCATAGAATAGCTCAGTTGTGCATTCAGCTTTTGCGAATTGTAAGAAATCGCTACACGTCTCATATATCCTGAAACCTACAGTGATTACACGATCATCCGGGTGTGAGAACTATTAGCGCCTAGAGAAGGTGCCAAGTATTTTCCCGCATTACAGTCTATTGAGAGATTCTGAATATTACAACAGAAGCATTGTTAAATAGTTTTTTTTGCGCACCCTTTTTGGGAATTCAGGTTATCAATTTTAAAACTGAAATAGGCCGAAGTATCCGGAAAATACAGCTTTTTTTGATTCATCAGAGAATGAAATGGATGCTATCATGCTAAGATGAGGGGACGCGATTTGTTGTTTATATTGCTGGTGAGCAATGGTATCATGATATGATTTTTCTGCTGTTGATAATTATCATAATTTCCAAGCATTACAGACAAAAAAACACTCTTTAATCAGACGCTTTTTCTGCACATATCGTTGCAGATGCTGCACGAAATACAGTTCACACAGTTTAAAACTCCTCCTTTATTGTCCGATGTTATCACCGCTACCCAACAATTGGGAATAACAGTAGGAATTTTACAGTTCTTCGTAATGAAACCAAATAGTTCCAGTTCTTCTTATACCACGAAGAACTAAGGTAAGATATCGGATTTAGGCTTCCGGAATGTTCGCTCAGTAA
Source organism: Cercopithifilaria johnstoni (assembly GCA_916381525.1). NCBI lineage: Eukaryota > Metazoa > Nematoda > Chromadorea > Rhabditida > Onchocercidae > Cercopithifilaria > Cercopithifilaria johnstoni. Next base: position 37,429 of record CAKAEH010000444.1, read on the forward strand.
CAAGAGAATACAGGGCGAAATCAATCGCGCCGCCTTTATGAAGTACTCTTACGCTCGATAATGCTTACGAAAAATCTTAGTCAAAAAAAATTCTTGGCTAAGAAATAAAGCATCATCTCTTCCAAACGTCCTCAAAGATCGCTATTGTCATCTTATGTTCAACTAACTTGGAAGTTCCATCGGAACTGCTAAGGTACTGATGATATGCAACATCATATCCACACTTTCAACTGCATATGAGCTTGAGGATCTCAGGACGAGATAAAAGGACCGAATAGGCGTTCTCGACCTGCTTTTTAAGAAACAACACTTCAAGCGAGGCAGATCTCATTATGCAGCATATTGTTGCAAAACCACTACATGTCTGCAGAACTCTTTCGAATTCAATGCTGAGTGAGATAATCTACAAGATTGCTTTAATCAATGAAATAAAAAACTCTTAAACAGAATAGTTTATTCAACAAAACAATTTTTTTAAAAACTGCTAATGGTCATAATTTGAAGCAGAAAAGAGGACGCAAGGGAAAGGCTTGTCCGTGCACTTCGATTGGAGCTAAAACAATCAAAAAATTAAAGACGTCACAAAAGAACAATACGATGGTGATGATTGAGTGTGTAGCAAGAATACACATAACCCCAGCAGTAAGCACGATCAACTAATTATAAATGATTATAATAACAAAAAAATTTTAATTATCAAGTATGATGGACTGACACTAGAAAAATTAACCAACGATAAGTAATGGGAATAAGTCGATGTGACCGATATATTCCCTCTTTCAAAAAAAGCGAAACATAACATTCGATGACTATCCTCAAACTAAACATGGCGACAGAAGTATTTCTGAGCACCAATCGCCAAAGATCTCATTTTTCTTCCTTGTTCGGCATATTTTTATAACCGAGTATCGCTTCCTCACCACATGCAGCGACAACGAGGCACTGAAAATTGAAAAGCGTCACATGTTTTACGTAATGCAGCATACGTAACACACATTATCGAGAACCTAGATAGAACTCTCTAACTTTTGAAAAACCGACTATACATTTTTTTCTCATATGCTTAGTAAGCTCAAGTACCAGAAACTTACTAATATCCCATTTTCGTCTTTTTCATACGCTTGTTTGATCTGATCTCCCAGGTCACCCTCAGGTAACTTCAAATCATCTTTTGTTTCACATGTATCTAGATCCATTAAGCTGACATAGCTATCGTCGTTTATTGATAGAAGCTGCAATTGCAATCAGTAGAATTAACAAAAATTGTTTGAAACTTCCCATCATCTGAACACTTTCTTACATATCCTTTCCTTTTAATCATACTTCATTAACTATGCAATTCTTCTAACTTGATGCAACAAAAAGTTATTAATCCTGTTACTTTGGAAAAAACCATGAATAAACCTGATATTCTTTACGCTTCACGACAGGAACATCCATATTGTGAGTGGATGGACATATATCTTCCAATTTCTTACCAGTAAAGATATCCAAGCCAACAAGATGAACTTTAGCATGTCCGTGCTTACCAGTTTTCGAAGTGCTCATTTCAACAACCTGAATACATTTTAGCTTTATCTAAGCCAACATTGAAAATTACAAATTAATGTCGCCGGGATAATCGAAATCTCACTACACATTAATATTTACTTACTGGACTCACTCTGCTTCTTAATCCGCTGAAATATCCCACAATTGACAAAGTAACTTATCTGCAGAGAAACCAGACAGAGATTATTTTTAAAGACTCCCTGGAATATCTCCTTCTGATAATTTTGACTGGACTGGAAAACATCTAAATGCCTTTCATCAGAGAAAAGTCTCTGCTAACTACAGTTAATAAGTGTTCCGAAGTTATCCGCCTGCATGCAATATTTTCCTTCTCTGCTTATTTGATTTAATCAACATTACCAGCTAACGTGAATGCCTCCTTAGATAAGTCCAAAAACGATCAAACCTTGCACGGACGACCTTTGAGCATAACGTTTTCATTCTTGCGAAGAGCAGAGCACTGCTTAGGGTATGTTGTAGCTGCACCAGCATCGCCCGTATGAAAATCGTGATCGTGTTCGTGTTCTGCCATAGCCTTACGAGACGACGCACTGCAAAATGGTTTTAAGCATAGTTTGGCAAGCTTCAATACAAAACAATAAATTATTTGTAATGATACGTATGAGTTTCCAGATGGCAAGGAAAGAATACCTTTCGTCAATCAACCGCCTGCTGCATATCAAAAAATAGGTCGTATCCTAATGAATTCTTTGTACAACACATTTAAGAAAGTGAAAGATTTCTGAAGACTAATAAGATATAAGTGATACGATATGAGTGAGATGACGACTGGAACTTTCGTCACCACACGTTTATTATTAGCACGAAATATTACAAATAGCCATCCAAATAATTAATATCACACATTCTAACTATCACCCGATTATAATGTTTAAGCTAAGAGGCAGTTTTCATTTTCTATAATGCTTATACCTTTCAAATGCTTTACCAATCGTTATCCACCGTTCATGAACATATACTGACACTATGTACCGAGATAATACTATAACCTAAATAACACTACCTGTCATATGACAGACATCCTTATTCATTGTGAAGTATATTGAATTTAAGTTACTTAAATTAAAAAAAATTAACTTACTTAACTTAAGTATATTGAACTTAAACAAATTAAACTGCCACGAAATTAGCTGTTTTAAATGTGAACAACAACTCAAACAATTCACAAAGTAAAAACGGAAGAAATGGTGTCTGATGGACTGAAATTGCGATGCATTCCACTCAGCTTAATTTTACTATGATAGTTGATGCGTAATCGTTATACGTAGTCGCCTCACTTATTCAGCAAGCCAAACTTTCAAATATTATTTGTCGAATCCCACATCATCATCATGTCAATCGTTTTCCCCCTCACCATGCAATTTGGGTAAGTTACCAACAGGGATAGCACGATGTCACACAGTATTACGTCAAAGCGTTGTGCCTACTAACATTTGAATTGTAAGCCAAAAACACAAAAGGAAATCCATCCTTGTCCATAAACACCCCATCTTGTCCCATTTAAATTCCTTTTCTTTACAATAACAAAAAGAAAAGGAAATAAATAAAACAACGAGAATTACTTACATATCGAGCAAACGCGCAATACAGAGTCGTGTGTACGTATGTGCGTGCGTGCGTGCGAATAATTGATGTAATTACAGGAAAAGCAGATATATCCGGGTGGTACGTTGTCCGAAGCAACGATCAACTTTAGGAAGAACACGCAGTCTCAGATGATTGTTGCTCTGTTTGCATCGATTTCAGGGCCACGTCGATTCCAAGTCACGTCCCTACGTGTGATACTACTTATACTAATACAGGTAAAGGCGCACACCCCCCCACTCGACCAACACATACAACAAAAAAACGAACCCTCCCCCAAAGCAAATGAAATCACTGAGAGTCCCCTCCCGTTGCTCGATCCTAAATGCGCTACCGTATCCCAGCGGTTATGTCGAGGAATATCACCACGCTACAGCGAGCTGATATGAAGTTTAAAGAGTTTTGAAAAAGGCGCGCTATTCAAAAATGGAAAATCGATCTAAAGTAGTTTTGTGAGGGGAAGAATGTACTGAGGTTTTTTTGAGAACGATCAAAAGATTCCTGGAATGGTTAGACTGAAGGAATCGATTGGAAGATCAATTCTTGGACCCGAAGAGCGCGAAGCCTTCTGGTAAAGGTTAATGCTCGCAATGAATTTGGCCATAAATTTATTTTGATATAAAGAAGGAATGAAAAATTCCATCAAATTGAGGCAAATGAAAGGCTTTATGAAATAATAAAACAAATTATTAGTTATTAGTCGCAAACTAACTTATAATAAATTCATAATCGAAAATTGCAGATCCTGAAATCTTCAATTCGAATTTTCTGCTTGTTACAGTTGGATTTAAAAAGGCTGGCAAGAGGATGACAACGAAATAAACATAACAAAAGAATTGCAAGAGGTGAGTGGTCATGGAGAAGATTAATAAGTAGTAAAAGAACAATTAGGGTCTGTAATGGATCGGTATTAATGGAGAAGGGTCAAGGAAGAGTTATGTTCATCTCTGCTCTTTGCGTTATTTCTAACGATTACTTTTTTGTCTCACATTCATCTTATCTACTAACTCCAATCCATACTTACTCAATTAAGCAAGTGCACGGAAAGCAATGATATTTCCCCGTTTTATGGTTTTGTTCTACTTATCAACACTTTATTCATTTGGCTGGAATATCACTTCTTGTCTCGAGCCATGTCGTTGTTTTTAACTAAAAAGTGTGCGTAAATGGATTGTTCACATTCCATATTGGAACGATTTCTTCCGTTAGGAATAATTCTCAATAACTCGCGGTCTTATGATCCTATCAGACAGGCAGATCTCAGATAGTTATGAATTAAGGCTTTCAGGAGTCATAGAACTAGACATTTCACACAAATTGAAAGATGTCTCAAATTTCGACGGTTTTTACCATTTGAAAAGGTTGAATTTGGGATACAATAGGGTACGCAATATTTTGGAGGAAACACTGGCGTCTTTAAAATATCTAGAAAAGATTTTTCAAATTTCCGAAGTTGCTTCTAAAAGATTGGATCTTAACAGGAATAAATTGAAAAGTTTGCCATTATCACTGCATATCCATAATCTAAGAGAGCCCTATTTGGATGATAACTTGGTCGAAGATATTTTTTCCTCATTCCTCAAAACACTTTAACAATAATTTGAAATTATACAGTAATTACTAAATCGATCTAAGCTTACCAATGTAAAAAAAACAGAATACTGAGTGAAAGGTATAAAAAATGGAATACAGGATGTGCAAGATTCACTTCATTTCATTAAATATTTATTGACATCTGTTTCTTTATAAATATCTACAATTGAAATAATCCCGAACATTTTCCGATTGATTTTCTAATTGATTATCCTTTTAATGAGCTGAACTGAAACAGGAGAAGAAATTAGAAGCTTCCAATGTTTAAATTGTTAAAGATATGACCAATTCCTCTCAAGGACTTCATTTTATCATTACTGCTTCCTTAAATTCCATTACCAGCTGTCCTTTTTAAACGATTTGATCAGAATTCCATAAAACAAGAAAAGAAGATATAATATGCGAAGTTAATAAAAAAGGTATTTGATAAATTCAGTGGTTCAGTTTGTTGCAACATGGGGCATTATCCATTTGATATTCTGTGAAAATCTCTATAATAGTTTGAAGAAGTATCTGAACGAATACTATAAAAGAATGAATGAATGCCTCCCATGAGCGGAACTGAGCATTCTGGGATGTACTTATTGTTAGTCAGGTCAAACGATTGCGATCTGAAGTACCGATAATTTGGTCATTGGATGAATTAAATGATCGATTAAACAGTTTTCATTAAATTCACTACACATTAGTGAACTTAATGAAAATTGTTTAATCGATCAAGAGAGATAAAATTGGTATGCATGAGTGGACGAAATATGATGATATCGTCGAAGCTCTATGTTGCAACAGAAATCATTAAAAAATGAAACTTTATCCGTGAGATTCAAAAAGACATTATAGTGAGAGAGTATAACTTAACTTTAAATGCTTAAAATGAATTTTAAAAATTAATATAATTTCGTAAATTCATGATTTTATTGCTGGATGACATTTTCTGACGTGTTTTTGAAAATGTATTCTGCGTTGAAACATTTGTTTGCAAGTTGTACAGACGTACTTGCACTCTGTATTATGGATATCCGAATGAACTCGTAAGTCATTCCGGCGTACAAAGCGCTTTTCGCATTGTTCACATTTGTAACTGAAATGATAATCGGTCACGCATACAAGAGATTAATATTTGCAGATATGAAGTAATATAAAATATTCAAACCATAGATAGTTAAATAACAGCAGTAATAAATCCAAATGAGATGATAAGTTGGTAAATGTAACAATGTGCTGTGATGTAAAATGATAAATTCATTAGTAAGGCGAATTTAAAAAAAGTTTAAGGAGAGAAGACATACGGTCGAACGTGAGTATGAACGGAGCGAATATGTGCTGCTAATGCCTGTAATGGATAGAAGAAAAATGACACGTTGAACTGACGTCTATTCGTATAATATTTTCAAGTATACCTCTCTTTCTTGATAACATTTCAGTAATATCGATTGCTTAAGTGAATGATTGAGTTGTTTTATTTTTGAAACATAACAAAAATCAAACCTTTACAAATGGCTGACGAAATAAGAAAGAAATTTAGCCTATATTACTTTGGAACATTTGAAACCGGCGTGAGTGCATTGTTTGTAGGGGCACATGTAAACGTAATTTAAATGTCGCATCATATCATGCCGACGTAAACATCCCTGTCGACCAAATACCGCCGAACATTTAGTGCATTTAAATGGACGCAAATTTCTAAACACGTATTTGAATATCGCTATAAATTAAAGTCGTTATAGATAAGAATAGACTATTTCAGCCCATAATCTTTGCAGCAGAATTTGTTTAATTACTTGGATTATATTTGAAGAACATGTAAGAGATGTTTTTGTAAACTTCTTTCCAAAAAAAAGAAACGAACAAATGTATAACAGCCACGTGTTCACGAAGTAGCGAAGCGGTTGGAAATTCCTTCATGCAAATTTCACATTTCGGTCGTATGCGCATTTCGTGTTGTCGTTTTCGATGCTTCTGAACGGCAGCGAAAGTTCGAAATAGCTAAAACATCTATGAAAGTTCAACTTCGCCAAATTTCTTGCTACAAGAATTCAAAAAACTAGAAAAATTTATAGACCTGACTTACTCACTAAGATCGAAATTTAATTGGTGCTTCATATTTTCTCGAATATTTGTAGAAACAATTTATATGTGCTTTGAATAAAAAATCTAATTAAAATCTAAGTAGATATTCTTGACAAATTTCTCATGAAGTGCAACGCTGAATTGAAATGATTTGAGGATTGATAAGACAAACCAAGGTAAAGCTGAACATGCACGAGGTATGCAACTTGGGAGGCCAGTTACATTAATCAGTTACTTTACTCAATGAATCGAAATTGATCTGCAGACAAACTGATCAAATTTTAAACCACATACCGTATTACATTTTAAACATCTGTATCGCCTGCCACGTCTACGCTTCATATATGTTTCATTATTGGGATGATAAAGTAATAAATGAGTTTGTATGTTGTGTTTTAGTGTGAAAGCACTATCACATATGTCGCAGAGATATTGTTTATTTCGAAAACGCTGGTATTTTTGCCGGTCATTTTTTACTGATGATAATGTCTTACGTCGTTTTGGGACAATGAACACTTCCTAAAAATAGGCCTACTATGTTTTACATGTTTATTGTAAAATAGATCATTCAAAGGCTGTCGATAAAGTGAAGTTATCAAATGTTGGACATGATTTTATGCGTTATACGCTCCATTTATCTCTTTACAAACTTACTCACTATTTACCTCAACATCTTTACAAACTATTCTCGACGCAATTTCAGCATTGTTCTTTGGCATTTTCGCGGGATTCTCATCTGGATGACATCCTGGTATCATCGATTTTATATCTGCTTCTTTGCTAAAAAGAATTGCGAAATGAAATGCATTCTTGAGTGGAGAAAGGAGATGATCGGTACTGTTCTGGAATTGTTATCAAATAATACGGGATAGGAACTGATGGAGAAGTGTATTTAGAGACAGAGCAAATAAAATATCAACACTAAGCTTTTGATGAACTCTCCCTATGAGAACATCAAAAAAATTATGCTCTGCATGAAATTGAATATTCACTTTATTGCACCGTATTTATTAATTTTTCCATATGCTTCATTGAAAATCTTTAATCTAATAGTTAATCCCACAGTTCCTGAATACAATTTAATGAAAACTTCGGTATCAATGCGGTCGGGTATGCATGCATCCGAGCCAAGAGATAATCATTATTTGTAAAAATCTTTAGGATGATTTTTCTTGGCCATACTTAGTTGACAAAGAAGCGTGAAAACAGCGTTATACAAGAAACTAGAAGAAAAATAAGGACGACATACTGAGATATATTTTTATCGACAATGATTGATCGCTTTTTAGCAAACTTCTGCTGTGATTTTACCGTAGCATTCTCTCGGTTATTTGCAGCAATTTCTATTTTGCAATTTGCATATTGCCAGGAATCGTTTTGCGAGCCGAAAATTTCATCTAATACATAATCTATCGATACCGCATTGGTTCCTTCTTTCGGCTGCACTCGCACTCGAGGCTGTGGGATTTCATGATATGGGCAGTATGTACCTGCAATTTATTTCACCATCAATTGCATCCGTTTGCATTACTTATGAAACGTCAACGCCACTAATTAGCAGTGTGTACTCTGAAGATCTTGTGAGGATGAAAATGAGCGGTTGAGATTAGTGCTAAGGATTGTGTGTATACGTGTATGTGTGTGTGTGTTACTGATATCATGTAAATTATTATCATAAGCATGTACAGAAGCAAATCTCTATACGAAATAAAAGAAAAGGTTCTAATCGGTCAAAGTCATTTGCAGAGTAAAAAATACAAAGAAAAATACATTGCTTACTGGCAAGGAATCCCAGCAACCATTTTTTCATTTTTCAATTTATGAATTCATTTTCTAACAGTATTGAGTAAGCTAGGAGAAAGTTAAAAAACAACTGCCTCCAATCTTATTAATCATACTATCAACTTTTTATTATCAGCTAATTCTCAAAAATAACATGTCTGTTAGTGATAAGAATGAGTGGCAAAAGATGATGATTAGAACCTTCAACGCAATAGAAGCATAGTTCATCGTAGCCAAATGGCTCATAGAACAGATCAGCGATACATTCAGCAATTCTATCACACACTTTCTCTTCATAAAAGCAACCGCTCCATTCAGATGACATTTTGAAAATTGTCTCTTTATCCAATACCTTTATGCTAATTTCGCTTTCTGTATATTTCACATATTTGCATAAGGTGTGAGTATGTTTGCCTTTTTCACCTTTTTCTGGTTTCTCTTCTCAATCCCTTACCTTTTTGAGTTACTTCCAAAAGTGACTTCTCAAATGTAAATTTCGTAAAGTTGTAAATAAACAGTTATGAAGTTACAGAACAAAGCTACGTTCATCTTCATGCAGACACAGTCTATTTTAGTCACATATTGTTTGCCTCCAATGCTGATATTTTCTTTTTCCTCTTCATCAAGAAATTTTCTAGGTGATTCAAAATGCAGTGGTTTTTCTAGGTGATTTAAAATGCGATGGTCCATGGTTGGTCAATGGCTTGAACTTCCAGACTTTAGGAGCTTATGGTTCAATACCGAAAATTCCACTTATCAACACATTTATTCAATAAAATTAGCTTTCCGCCATTTTCTTCCATAGCTTTGCGCGGAAGTGTCAAGATAAAGCAAACGAGTAATGTTTTACCTTTTTGCACCTCATCAAAGGTGAATCTGAAGAAGAAACAAGGATTCAATAGATAATTGAAATATTGCTAAACATCTTAATGCTTAAAGTATCTGTACGAACAAGTCAAGTCCTTTTCTATTTTGTCATAAACATTGCAATGATCATTTTCGTCTTCACGGGATGGCGAAGGAACTAAGCAACATCATAATATCTATCGCTGTTACAAGTGATATTATTGATTATTTTATAATTGAAAAAAAAGATCCAAGGAATATTTTAGTTTTATTCGTTTTCTTTTGAATATTTCCTTCTGCTATATCTATGTTTTCTCATTTCATTGTAAAATCGGCTTTTCAAATGTGACAGCAACAAGCTTTCAGATCTGATCACGCCCCGTTTTTACCACCTTCTGTGAGATACCGTAATAACTGTTTCAAATTCCAGTGTTTATCTAAACAAGGAGTCTTTGATAACCTGAAATCTAGAAATGCAAACATTCAAAAATTAAATTCTAAAAAATATAGGGATCAATTGGCTAAAACTACTCATTTAATTAATGCTGCTGCTTCGGATGCATCTTTTTACAGTGTGCGGCGAGACTGACCGAATCCACAGAGGCATAAAGACAATGGTTACATGTAAATTTTCTGGAGAACATATCGGAAGTATGTTTGAAGAGTATATGTTGCCGGAGTGATCTTTCTGTTTGTCCTCTGCAATATATCTATCTGTTTATAATATGAAAAGATACAATGCTCAGAAGGATGGCAATACTTCTTTGAATATGATGAAAGAAAACAGACTTATATCTGCAATGCTTGCATTGGAAGCTTGACTCTTCCTGTTCAGCATGCATTACCATATGATTCAACATTTCCTGCTGTGAACTTGCTTGCTTCTCGCACTGCGGACATTGATAGTCTTTCCCAATTTTCATACAGTATTGTAGATGGCGGCTTATGTGCTTCTCCAACATAGCCGGGCTTTTTGATATGTGCCTACATAAGACACACTTACGGGAACCTAAATGAAATATACTTTTGACAAGTTCATGCTAAAGAGATGTGGGGGAGATTTGAAGTAGTTGGAAATCTCATTTCTTCATTGCTATTAAAAATTTACCTAAATCAATATTTTCAGGCAATGGTACGTGATGTCGATAAAATTTGTGGAAATGAATGTAACGCGCTTCACGGGTACTAAACTTGCAACCTTCTTCATCACATCGTATTGGTGGGTTACGGTGATAAATTGTAACATGGTACGATACTGAGTTATAGCGACCATATACTTTTTGGCATACGGTGCACATGTAGCCAGATGGAATTCGCTCAATATATTTCTTATTTCGACACCAGCCTTGAATATTTGCAGCATTATTAAGCAGTTAATGTAAAAAATAAAGAATCATTGTCAAATAAGATAACATGATGGTGATCAGTTCGGAAGAGAAATAATTTCTCTTCTGCTATCAGAAATCAATATCAGTGGATCAGAAATACCTTCACGGTCACTGCTGGGTAAGATCACCTCATTTTTATGTTCTCCTATATCATTACTTGGAGTAAGTCTGATCGGTTTACGCCGTAGCTCCATATCTTCAGTGATACAAGTTATTGTTGCTTCATCGAGAAAACTTTGTAACCATGTTGATGAATCCAGCTAAAAATATCTTTAAAAGAAATCAGTGTTTTTGAAATGAACTATCCATTGTTCAATGGTCTTACAAACTCACAGCGACAATCTTTGCAAATCTTATAAGCTCACTTGAACTGGATGTGTAACTTACTGCACGTTGCCTTTGCCTTGGGTTTCTGACATTTTCCGTGGAAGCATGAAAGACTATGCCGCTGTTCGGAAATAATATATTGCCGTATGCCTGAAAAGATTAGCTTAGGAATCTGAAATATCAATGAGTGAGTTCACAAGTAATAATAAAATAGCTCAATCTCAAAGTGACAGAAGAAATGGGAAGGGTGGATCGAATGGGAATAGAGGTGCGATAACAGTTTTGCTGATGCGACGATAAGGAGAAGAGATAAAAGAAAAAAGAAAAATATTCTTAAAATGTGGTGAATTAAATATTTATCGTAAATAAAGGGTAGGAAAGTATGGAATAAAGCAATTAAAGACTGAAGCTTCTCTGATTAATTCATTATTAAATTTTATTTAATTTGGAAGTCCATCTAATTTTTTAAGATTTACAACAAATAAATCACTGTTGTTGTTAAGAGGCTGCACGTGAAATATTATAAATTTCGTACCGACTGCATACTTTGCATAAGATGATGTATCCATTCTTTCACTGTTGGAAATGAAATAATTGTCGGTGTGTATAAATCTTAATTTCAAACTTACAACGATTAATTTTACCACTTTCAACTTTTAGTAGACTTCAACAATATATAATTAATGCTGCTATCTATTATCTACCTCCAATTCTTTTTCTCCTCGCCAATAATTAGAAAGCAAAATTGAGATCATGGCTTGAATTAAAATCGGTATCCGTTAATTTTTTATATTTTTACAATAAATTGAGCAAATTAAGTGAAAATGAGTAAATCTAATACCCGATGAATGTATTAGTGACAGCGTATCCTGGCTAACCGACTGTACCAGATTAAACACTTCATGAATTCCGTATAGCATCGCCAATCGTTTGAGCTATAAAAAGTAATTTGACAGTAACTGAATATATGAATCACATTCGACATATTAATGAAATTGGGACAGAATTATTGAACAGCCATCAACAATCATTTCCAATTTTAGTGATAACTGCAAATATCAGTTTCAAAACTACTAGAAAAATAAATTTGGCTATTCAGTAAAAGGAGGAATTAAACAGTAGTGTTGCATTGTTCAGAAATTTATTTCATTCATCTGATTCAGAAAATTTGTTCAAAAATTTATTTCATTCATCGGCGATAATTCAGTTTTTTGGTAATTTTCGTATTGCTCAAAAACGTAATATTTCAATTGCAGATGATTTTCATAATGAAATTCTTGAAAATGAATAATAAATTAAAGAGATTGAAAATTTACAATCTGTGGTTCGCAGTTAGTTGTTTCGAGTGATCCAGTATACATGAAACTGATCAGAGCTTCTAGACAATTCACTTCATCATTGGATTTTAAATTTAAATTGACCTCTTGCAAACCAGTCTACAAATCAGTATCTTGTGTATTTCAACTTTTTTACCTAATTGTTTCATAGCTGTTTATTGAATTCTAATTTTAAACATAATCTATACTTGAATAATTAGAAAAACTTTGCATAACAATAAGCATGAAGGTGTTTCTAATAGGTGTCTTTTAAAAGATAAATATTTTCTTTTGTGAAAGGCACAAAATTTCCCAATTGCTATTTTATAACTTATTTTCAGTCTGATTCGATTTAAATTTTAATGAATGGTGAGGCTTAACCAAACAATTCTCAACCTTTTTTATCATAACACACGGTTGCTTCTTCAAAATATTGCTGGAACAGTGTATTATTATTTGATGTACAAGGATATGCTTAGTATAACCATTCCCAGTATCCACGCGAATACTACAATCCAGAAGCTCGCCCTTCTGTCGACATTGATGTAATCTGCGAACTAAAGAGTTGCAATAATCGGGAGCCCTTAATATTGGTGGTAACATCCTGAAATCACCTCCTCTGTATATTCGTTGCTAAAGAAAATGCCATTCTACAATTCCAGCCTAAGCTGAGATAAATCCATTTCTAATTTGAAAGGTTTAGCTGTGCTCTTTACAACTACCTAAAGCATATTTGTTGATGAGCAACGAGTAAAATGTTAAGGTAAAGTAGGAAGTTGCAATTCAAGCTAGTTAAAAGTAAAATAAATATAAAGCGAATCGTTGCTCATACATAAGGAAAGATATTTTAAAGTCCGTTATTAGCCAATCATAAAGTTCTCCTTTTACGATACCGCTGGAAGGAAAGGGGAAAGTAAAACGATGAACTCCTCCAGTGCAAATAAAATAGCAGAGATTTTACGACTTTTCTAAAATGGGCACTGCCATTCTTATAGCCATGGTCCCGGACAAGAAGTGCTTCTATTTGAATGGCACATCTGCCAGGTGTCTCATAATCTCCTCTTTCAATGACAAATAATATTGCAGGGAAGCAACACTATCTAAACTTCAACCCTTTTCCCAACTTTAAACTAATGTCCTCTCTCGGACTCTATAGCTTATGAAAAGAGTGGTGCTTTCATATCGAAAACTTGAAAGAAAATTATCGAAAACTTGGAACAAAATTTTGATTCCAATTTAGATTGCTTTCTGCGATGAGTGGATTATAGTAATCTTATTTTTATTTTAGTGATAGCTCGGTGAAACTTGTAGGTTTTTCAATAATTTTTTTGACGCTTTGCCAATTATGATATCTCACAGAAGAGAAATTTTCACTTTTGTCTTAAATTTCGTAAAAGTGATAAAAATGATTTGCCAAAAATGAGGTTGTTTGAAAATAACACAGGGCGTAGTTTTGGAGAAGAATATAAGGAGTTGTTTCCAGGAAGCTCTTGGCTAATTTACAGAGTCTAGAAGGAAGCTGACTGCATAGCATACTCACGAGAAATAAAGCTATGAACAGCCAGTATTTTACAAGGAAAGAAGAGGGGACCGGTACCAGCTAACATCATTATGCGCTATCAAGAACTCCATAGCATTATCACCGAAAAATGCACTTTTACACTTTTATGCTTTCTTTCTCACTGATCAATTTGTACTTGCTATAATGTTATCATATCACTATCCACCATTATAATCACGAAAATATTAAGGATAAACAGAGCAGAAGCCGTAAGTTTTTCTTCCATAAACAGAATAACAGTCGAGATAAGTTTTTTTTAAATTCTTTCAACTAAAATTTCACAATGAATGAATATTTTGGAAATGGCGGAATGTTGATAATGTCTGTTGAAGCAATAAAAACTATCATTAAAATAAGATGAATTATTATCCTGATTGCTGATCGAGAAATGAATCGAAAACATGATGGAATAATCACCAGCAATATCCAGCAATACTTTTACATGATCCAAAATTTTTGATTGGCAATCTTTGATTTACAAAGTTTGGCTTTTAACAAACACAAGTCATGTTATCAGTAAAACGACGTATGCATTTTGTGCATCCTATAAAAAGTGCGAATGTCTCAAGAAGAAGCGATGATATTTCGCTGATAATGGTAACATTGAGTACTTCTGCACTTCAAATAGATACGAAGAGATTAGTTTTCTGTACTGATAAGCAATATTTCAAATTTCTTCTTTTAAAATATTGCTTTTCTGCGCTCAATACATCAAAAAGTGATAATCTTCATCTTCAATATCAATGTTACAAAATTTCTTATCAGTGAAAGGTCCTTTTTAACAACGGATTTTCATTGAATTTTTAATCAATATTTTGATTTGACATTCGTTGACAGACAGAAATACGTTGCATAGCATATATTATTCAAATAAATCTTTCGTGTCAGTTTCATTCAATTTTACTATATGAAAATTAAGTATCTCAAAGTATAATCAAAATGATTGACTGTATAATCAAACAATAACCTTTGGAATATCTCATCATAGATCACAGATTGATGTGAGTGAAATATTTTTTATACAGACGAAGTACTATTGTGATGGACTTGGGCCATTCTGTTAGCGATAAAAAATATGGTAAACAGCTTTTACTCTTTGTTCAAATCAATAATAATAATGCAATTTAAATAGTAGTATTGTCAGCTTGCATACTTTAAATAACAATTATTATCGGGTCATGTTCTAGCGTACTAAGGCTAGCCAGATATTTATTTTCTGGAGACGAAAAAGATGACAATATTGTGAGAAAGGGAAAGGAAGAGAAAAGGACAAATCATCTTGCAAAAGTTTGATATTGTTAGTTTTAATTAGGTTAAATCAGAATATCTAGCAGGTAGACTTGCTCACAATCATTTCATTAATGTTTCAGAAGAAGTTTTAGAAAAGTGAATCAACAAACTTCGATAATTCATCGAAATTAATGATGGGTATAACTAAAACATACAGCACAGCACAACAAGATGGTAACAATCCCGTTAAAGCAGAGACAATAGGAAATCTTTCAGTACGCCAAAGCACACTTTCGTTATAAAATATACAGCGTCATCGATTCATCGTAAACTCATCGTAAACTCCTCGTTATGGTGAGCTATCAAGCATATAAAATAAGTTAAAGTTTATCGATTTGTTATAATTACTACTGAATCGTTAAAAATTAAAAATTCGGTTGACTTTTTTTGAGAAGTACTCAATATTCAGCATATGTTATCGATTGAACTTATGAGATACCCAGATATCTCGGACGTCACTTTTTTCTATCAAAGGTCAAAAACTCGAACGTAGTATATTATTTATTCATTTCATGCATAAAAATTTTGTAACTGGTGGACTATCACACAATGAGTGTCGTTGATGTATATCATATGAATATGATTACTTCAATAAACATAATATAAAAGTTAAAACTTCTATGGTTGATGAATATGAGATAACTGAATTTAAAATTATAATGAATGTGTAGTATATGGGAATTAATTTGAATATAAGCATTGACTGCAAAATTAATGAAGAAAGAGTAAAAGTTGTTGCGTTCTTTGCATATTAGGCGAATCTAATTAACCAAAGGATATTAAAGTTTTAAATAACTTTCAATTTTGATAACTTTCAAATACCTCCTGTCGGTTAATATCCCTAATCATTTTTTATCCGAGTCATTAAAGGGAGAAGGGGTATCCATAATGACAAGGATTCATGGAGATTGATGACATAAAAGCATTCATTTCTATCAGTGGATTCAGGAACTCAGCCATATAGTTGAATTTGCTGCAAAAAACTACCGAATTGAGAATATGGGAATTTTGCATTTCATTGATGGAACAAGTCACCAGAATCTTCGTGACTTTTGGTTGCATATCAGAGGCTCTGGAAAAAGGCTTATCAGTTATATTTAAGTGGTTATTCATTCATCCAATCTTATTCATTTTCATTAATGGCTGATCCATTTCCACATTCCTCTTTAGTAATAAATGTCATGCATTTAGCAAGGTTTTTTTTTATAAGCATCTTTCAAAGTAACATCTCACTGGCCAATGCTTCATTTTGTTTGCATAATTATCTCCAATTCTTCATCTTCACACTGATGCTCTCTTGATGATAATTGTCGATTAGCGCCTGTCGTTCTACAACTTAGCATACTTTTTTGTTCAATTTCATGTTAAGAATCAAATGTGATAATCTTGCACAGAAATCTTTTCCAATTATTTCTGGATGTTATGAATCGAATGGTAATTTAAGTTTTCAGATTCTAAGCTGTAAATGCTAAATTTCGTATAATTTATTATATGGAATTTATTAGATCCAACTTCAAGTAATAATAAGAATTATTTTCCTACAACAGAAACATTATTGCGGTGGCTTCGATGAATGTGAAAAAAACATTTTTCGAATAAAACCGCAACAGAAAAGCGATAAACATCTCATAGAGATTCTAGGTGTCTTATCATATTCCATTCCTGTTTTGCGCTTCATGGAAAATGTATTGTCTAATCAGCTTGCAATATGTCGAAATAAGCACAAACAAAAATTGTTGTTAGAGTCGGATATCTCCATAAATTGTTTCATTTATGAGGTTTAAGAAATTTTTTGACATCACCTCTATTCCTTCTGAAAGACTAGTCAGGCAGTGTTACGGATTATTTTCCTTCATTCATAACATCAGGTATTGCATTTCGCATCCGACTCCACAAAACTCCACAAATGTTGTTCTGGAAAATATTCCGTAACGACAAAGATGGCATCACTTATTTTACATCCTGGGTCACTTCTAATAAACAAATCATGAATAAGTTTCGAATTGGAGTTAAATCACGATGAAGCAACATTTTTCTGTGATGCAGAAGTTCCAACCGCTTCGTTTGCTTTATTATTATAAGGTGCTTTCGGATGCTTGTCGAAGTTTAAGCTTTTGGATGAAATAATGAACTGATCACTTGAACGACTGCCTGAAAATTGTTATGACTAGCATCAAAAAACGTGAAACTACAACTTTCTATGAAATCGATGACAGCAAATTGAGTAATCATTAAAAAAAACCTGATTCTAAGCTTTCCTGAGAAGAAATTTTTGATAATGTAGATTCGGACAGTGAATCTCGAAATCTTCTGAATTTTTCAACCATACGACCAAAGTTCTGTTTTGCTGATTGTTCATCTACATTTGGCAGTTTCTCCAGAATTATGTCACAACTTTTTCTTTCATATCTTGGCACTCGAAAGCTTCGACAAGATTTCCCCGGAAAATGTGGGTAGCTTTTACGACGATCTTTATTCAATATTTCTCTTCCAACTGTAATAAGTCACATGAAATTTGGAGAAAAAGCAATTTATTTAAAAACTGTACAGAGAGCTCTTAGAAAATAGACGGGAAACAAACTTGAGGCTTGTAGGACTGCGAATTTTGCCTCCAGCACTTCACTGCTTGTGGTTTTATCAAATTCTACTCTTGGCTAAAAATGAATACAATAATGATCTGATCCATTTGTAAAAGAAATTATTCGAGATATCTTCTATCTTGTAGTGTTTCAGAATAAATTGATAACATGAAAAAGTCTGGAAAGTCAAGAAAGTTGCTCTAGCATTCATTACTGCAGCAACATTTGCGCTTTCGATTTTGCAGAATAAAAATATAAATAATTAAGTGAAAACACTAACTGAAATGATATCCTCGTTATCGGTGTCACTTTCACTGCTTTCCCATAAGTCAAATGTTGCCTCGGTATTGTCTTTTTTATCATACTCATCGTCCTCTGGTCGTTTTGTGACAGCGGTTAGAGTTCCTGCTTGTATTCGTTCAATTGCTGATGCTATCTAGAAATTCATTCTTGCCAGTGAATTTAGTTTACCAATGAATATTTTGGTACTCAAAGCGAGATGACTAGGTATTCTCCGTTCAAACAATTGAGTTTACGGTACTGACCTCTTTTGCAGCCACCACACCGACAAGGACACCACATTTGGTGACATAAGCTCGTCGTATGCCAAGTAGTGAAAAGATTGAATGAACTTTGTACAACGATGTGTCCTCCACCAACTGGAAAGGTGCAGGATCGATGGTAGTATACAGATAATTAATTTCCTTACTGAGTTGTTGTTTTTCCCAGATTTGGCGCTGTAAGGAACTGCTGTTATGTTTATCTCAACTCTTTATTTCTAATCAAAATTTTAACTCTAAGTTCTTTAGCAATATCACAAAGCGCTATTTGCTGCTTTCTTGGAACAAAACACGCTATTTGCTGAAATTTTTTTTTGAAGTTTTAATCTTTATGTGAAATGGTTTCGGAATGAGATGAAAACAATTACTTCTTCTTTATTTAAATCTTCCGATTCCTCTCTTTTTCGAGTGCGAAATGTCTGCGTAATTTTCTCAAACATACCTAAAAGAGCATCAGATTCTTGCAAAAGTGCAAAATATGTCATAAAAACATAAATGGCAATGAATAAGTATGGCGAAAAGGAAATTTCGGAGGGTTCAAAAACATACTGCCAAGAGTTTCACGAAAATCATGTCCTGAATGTAATTGCTCCATTTGATTCAAACTTCGTTTTTCTTCTCTCTCTTTAGATCCTCGCATATCGTATTCGCTGACTGATGTCTTCAACTTCGGCTCTTGATTTATACCCAGTTCTAATGATCCCGTTAGTGACCGTTGCAGATCCCCCGCATTTGGATTTTTTCTGACTTCCGCAAATGAGATTTTCGGAAAAACTGACGCAATAGAGAAGCTGCAGAATATTTCTATTAAAATATTATTTTGCTTAATACCAAATATATTATTTAGGAAATAATAGAAACAGGAAATATTCAATTGCTTCAAAAACAAACAATTTGAAATTAAGCTTTGATGTGAATTAGCAAAACATATTTTATGCATGAAAGATAAGAACATAAAAAGCTTCGGTCGCTATTTGGTCTCAGACTTCCATATTTTCCTAAAGTGTCAGCATGTAAAATTTGAAAAATATCTTTTGTGGTGTGCATGTAATATGCTAAGTAAAGCTTAAGGAATAACTCAATCATCCAGATAAACGCAATTATTCCAACCGTGCCGTACACTTCATAATATGTTTTAGAAAAATTATCGTCGGGAATTATCTTTAGAATTATTCTTGCGAGATGAATTTAGTTCGCTAATGCAATGAAAAAATTAGGAAAATATTGTGAAGAATAAAGAATGCTTTTAAAATTTTAGACAAAGAAAGGAATATATATCATCGTCTATTGGAAGAAAAGAGATCTATATTGATTCAACATTTCAGCCAGTTTCAAGAAGTTCCCGTCTATTCACTCACTAAACTGAATATAACAAAACCTTCAAATGATCTTAAAATTAGTGGTAATATTTTTTCGTGCTCTTCCTCGACATAAGTGAAAACTATAAGGAGTTTAGTCGGAGATTAATCAATTTATTAGATCGAATTATATGCATTTCATTTTCCATTTCTAATCAAGTAAGAATAAGAAGTGAGATAGTTAGAAAACATAAAAAATAAGAGAAAAAGTTTGGAAGAAAATAAGTATCACTCCTGGCCATGAAGCACTTTTCTCACATAAGAAATTGAAAGGTATTACTTAACAAGAGATCCACTCTTATAAGTCCCATCTTCCATAGTTTCGTGAAATTCGCTCTGCAAGTGCATTCTTCGCAAGTATTCGGCACGTCGAGCTTCATCTCCAACAATCTGATTCAGCAAATAAAGCAGGTTTTCCCTACTTACTGATCCCAATAATATCATCGATGCTAAATTTCATTGTATTTAAAACTTTTTTATTCTACCAGATATTAAACTTCTTACTTTTAAGAAAAAAGAGACAAAAATTTTACATGGATTATCGACCAAAGGATATGCCATTAATTTATGTGTGGTGGTAAGTAACTCTTGAAGTTCATAATAAGTACTTTGTTTCGTTAAGAATTTTACGTTTTTTACCATGATTTGTTCTACACGTATTTCGTGAACCCTGCAAAACCATTTCATTTGAATAAATCTATAAAGGTATCTTTTCAACAAATCTCTTGAAAGAAAAATGCATAAATGAGTGAATATACCATGACGTCGATTTCGGGATATCTGGAAAGTACGGCAAATGTTTAATTTTGATAATGCTATCGAAGAATGAAGGCTGAAGTGATGAGCAGACAATATTTGATACCAATACTGATATCTGTAAGTCAAACAAATTAAATTGAATAAAAAATGACCACAAACATAACATTACTCTTGCATAGAAAAGATGACAGGATACGGTAGCGAAAATGGAAATACCATAACAGGAAGTATATGTAACAGTTGACCAGTTAATTCAAAAGCGATCACAGAAACCGAAACGGTATGCGTTACTGCTCCACAAAATGACACTGCACCTGTATGAATGATAACAGTAGTTAGAAGCAGTTGAGAAAGCATTTGCTGAATTTCTGTTAATTATAAATATACCTGCTGGCACTGGCAATGTTTTCGCAATGACTACCAAACAATACTGTAAATTTCAATTCATTGTTAAATTGTATAGTAATAAACTTCAAGCAAAAAATCGTTGATTGTAGACAGGAGATTTATTCCTTTGGCCGCTCTCAAACCACGACATGGATTTTCATCCGACATATCGAGGGATATGTAGATGGTATGGTCATGAATACTAGTTAATTAAAGTGTTAGAGTGGAAGAAAAGATACCAACAACTGAATAAATGCCAGGGAGAATCAGTAGTTGCTGATCGTTACGGAGTCCATTGGGATAACCAAATGCCATCAGTTCACCAATAAAACGACCCATTGCTGCACCAATAACAAATGCTGGCATAAATATACCTGCTGGCACTGGCAATGTATTCGCAATGATTACCAAAAAATACTGTAAATTTCAATTCATTGTTAAATTGTATAGTAATAAACTTCAAGCAAAAAATCGCTGATTATAGACAGAAGATTTATTCCTTTGGCCGCTCTCAAATCACGACTTGGATTTTCATTCGATATATCGAGGGATATATAGACGGTATGGTCATAAATACTAGCCAACTTACGAAACCAATAATGAAAACTCCAAGCTCAATGAACACGG
Organism: Cercopithifilaria johnstoni; assembly: GCA_916381525.1. Lineage (NCBI taxonomy): Eukaryota > Metazoa > Nematoda > Chromadorea > Rhabditida > Onchocercidae > Cercopithifilaria > Cercopithifilaria johnstoni. The sequence goes on from CAKAEH010000444.1 coordinate 59,028, forward strand.
AATCATATATTTTCCAACGCCTCACTAAAAATTCACTACATGCCTCTACGTGTAACGGATTTACGTGCCACGTACAATTAGCAAAAAAATCACGCAATGACCGTGCAAACACAATCTGGAATTTAATAAAGTAATTGGATTAGTAACAATATTGCAAAATAAAATCTGGACTATTTCATATTCAGCATAGCTATGCATAAGTTCATCTTCCACCTAATTGCTCATCTAATGAAGCAGAGATAAATTTAACTACCTGTCCAGTGAGGTATTGTCCCAAACCATGCGGATATGTTATGGTCGAATAAAGGATAGAGATTGTAAGCGGATAAACTATCCAGCTAAAATGTATCATTTAGTTAGATATAATATACTTTTGAACAAAAAAAACTAGGAATCCTTTCCTTGAAATTCCATCCAGTTTGGTGATTTATAATGTTGTAAATTTACTCAAAGATCTTACTGTCTTTGGAAAAGTCGTTTCATAAAGTTATTCCTTCGAAGGAACAGCACATATCGGCGATGGATAAAAATAAATAGCGCACCAGCCAAGCCGCATATACCACTACAATATTTTTTTATTTTATTCAAACCAGCAATTGTCAATTTCAAAAATGGACTGAAAAAGTTACCCGATGCATGCAAAAATCAGCAGTTCTTCGGGGTAATATGACAGATGCCTGAATTTTGTTTGGAAAAGTGCTGCTACTGTCACTGAAATATGATCTTCTGCCATTTTTTGGTGTAATGAAACTACTTCAAATTAACTTTCTCAAGCTTATTTCTCGAAAAGGTAAGAAAAATAAAACTTCAAAGAAACACAAACCTTCAAATGGATTGATCCACAATCGCAGAAGTGAAAATGTTGCTGCACTGCATGCAGCCGCAAAGAATCCACGCCAATAATCGCGAACCGCAAAATATGCCGTTGTTACTTCAATCGAGAATAATACTCCTTAACAATGAAATCAAATTATGGGTGATATTTTTGTAAGAAAGATCATATTCATTTTCTTTGAATGTGTACGTTAAGAGATGAAATTAGTACAATTCAATTGAATCATTTCATTAGAATCTTGAAAGGTTTAATCAAAAGCTCGATCATTTAAAAGTTTTTTTTTGATTTGTTTTGCGGCAACACAGCATGCACATGCTAGCATTCCATTATCGCAACTTTCCTAAAGTTCAGACAGTTTTAAAGTTGCAGATAAATTAATATATATCATTGATATTACTAATCTCTGATAACTAATTATCGATATTTAAAACAATGTACACAAGTAGCGCAACAATTATCACTCAATTCTGCAAATTTACCAAACTATCTGCAAGAAATGATCAGAAACCAAAACAACAAATATTTTTTTTAATAATATTTTTTTCTTAGCATTAACGAGAAAACGAATCGAATTCAATATGTAAATTTGATGCTTTAATATTTAATTTTATGATTAATGGAAAGGCCACCTCCAACAGGCGCAGAGAAAGTTGCAGCAACACCTGCAGCGCATCCTGCAGCAAGTAACTCATAACTTCTGGATTCATTTGCGTAAGCAGGCTTGATTCCTTCTACCAAACGTCTCATTAGATGTGCTACTATGGAACCCATGTGCACAAATGGTCCCTATAAAATGAATCGATAAAATGGATCTTTTAGAAGTCGGTTTGACAAGAGAGATTACTATTTCTGATTCGGTACCTCTTTACCAATCGGAAAACCGCTTCCAATCGCAAGCATCAAACCGATCAATTTGGATATCAGAGTACGAAATGTTAGATGTTTCTCGATATGTACACCCTGTAGTATTGTCTTCACTTCTGGTATTCCAGATCCTAAATTTGCCGTCTTTTGTATATACTTTTTTTTTACTAATCAAGTGAAGAATTAATTTTAAGATATTTGAATTTATTTAAAGATATTTAAATCAAGATCTGGAATACTATCAAGATATTTAAATTAAAATAAACCCATAGCGTTGATGGATAGGTAATGTACGATAGTTGTGGCGAGCATTAGAAGCACCATTGTATAAATTAGCCACGTTGCATAAGTCATAAACGTGTTAGTTGTCGCATATTTGGTATTGTTAAAATTTTCCATTGCTATCACATGATCTGCAAATTGACAGCTTACTTTTTTTGCACTTCGAGTAAGCCAGCCAGTCCTACTGGAGTGGAATGGCGCGAGATGATGAATTACGAATTCTCGCTCAAAAGCAGTAAACGTTTGCTTATTTCCCCTGCAATGCTATATTCTTCTTCCCTTCATTAATTAAGTATTCAAAATAAATTCAGAAATTCAGCAGTTGATAACAGCGCAAATATACATGTCTGAAGCTTATCGACCCCATAATCGAGCATTAGCGAAAGCACAGCCATGGCAACACCCAAACCTGCCAGAAATATCCAATCTACTAGTAGCATACCGACTGCTCGGTGTGGTTGACCTGAAAGAAAAATTTTTTACTTGCTCCTGAAATCTCAATCGGACACTTTGATTACTTTGAAACAATTTACACTTGCTTCATGCACCAAAAGGTACATCGATGAGAAATACAGAATCTGAATAGTAAGGATAGAGCGTCAAAAAATTTACTATAACAATGTCATAGTAACTGAATTGATCAATTATGGGTAGTTTGATATAATTATTTTCAACCCATTGATAAAGTCTAAAATCTTTTCGGGTTATAAGTGACATCTGAATTTCATTTCGCTCTGTTTTCGTCATCCTTCTTATTCATGAGATGAGTAGGTTTGCATTTTATCAGATTTTATGGAGTAAATACCATTTATAAATGACTACCAATCTAATTTATTAGAAAATTAAAAATGCCACGAAATTTTGGCAAAAAATTTGGACATTTTTATTTGCGGGCACTTGATTTTTCAGGATGACAAAATTACAAATGAAGAGAGGGATGAGAATGCTCGATACTGAATGCAAATATTTAATAATGGATGATAACTGCTATCAGGACATTGTCATTTGAATTCTGGGAAGCGCTTATGGGTGGAAATGATTCTTGCTTTTTCACTGTTTTCAAAAAATGATTTCTCTTTGAAATCCTTGTAATTGGAATTGGTCGGTTTTTTTATTCCAGTCAGATTTGCTTAAAACTTTGAAAAATTAGAAACGGTAGAATATTTGCAATTGAAAATGAAGATTGCTATGCTAGCTATAAGATTCAACTTTAAGCAATAGTGAATTTTGAATTATGAAAACCCCGAATAGTTTGAAATGAGATGATCCGCAGAGGATGGGAAAACGAGTAATTGCTATGTGGAAAGAGAGGACTTAAGTGTAAACCAAAATGAAAAATAGTATTTGTAACTCACAAATATTGCAAAATAATTGTGTTTTCTTTTTGAATCTGACCCTATATTCCATTGAATTACCATTTTCTAGTTTCACACTGCTTGAAGAGCAGAATCCGCGGAGTATATGGGCGAAGTTTTGATTGAAAGTAGTCCGAGTTTCGTGTCTTACATCTTTAGAAACACCAGCAGTCATAGTTTCATAGTCTCCCCGGTATTTCCTAGAAACAAATCTTTTTTACAATATTGCGTCATTGACCACTATTGTAGCAATGCTATAAAAACCGAAAGATATGAATAAAAAATAATTACACTGTATCATTTTGGAATGATTTTTAGTGAATTTGTAACCATAAAAGTGCTTTTTGTAATCTGTAACAAATTCAGGTATTGAAATTAAAATCTGAAATGAATCAGAATACCCTTCTCTTTTTTTTTGAATCCTAAAACAGAATTCCAAATTTCCTAGTACAATATAATGTTTGGAATTTGAGAAAGTAGCATAACTTTTGATCAACTAACAATGAAATGCTTTGTAATAATGAAAAACTTAATAGTATTCACTTCTTCTCAATTTAGCAACTTTAAATTTTGGTTAAAAGAAAATTTGATTTTTTTAAGCTACTTGTGTTAGAATTTCTATCAGGGATTTAAAAAATGAAATCCTATGAATTGCAGAACGTAGAAAGGAAATTATGAAAAATTACAACAATATTTAGGATTTAATTTAGTTAATCTTAAATGATAATGCTAGAAGTGAAAATAATTTGGATGATAATATTACTAATATATGTATGATACGTGAGTTGTAGGTTTAGCTATAACAGATTTCCATATTTCTAGAATACCTGACTGTGGAATAGCTAACTGCTGCTCATAGATAATGAGAGTGTGAATAATGAAGGAATTAATATCGATGAATGTTAAAAAGGTCAAGGCTCTTCAAGATGATATTCTAAATTATACAAGTAATGTGAAAGTAAAGAATTGAAGAATAAAAGGATCGATTGATGGCGGTAACAGTCATATTAGAAGAAAAGATAGAGAGAATGTCACTACTCTATCTTAAGGCAAGAGAGTCTTAAAATTACAAAAAAAAGTACCAAAGAGAAATGAATGAGTTGAAAAAGTAATGACAGAAGGAAACACTAACCAAGTCAACATCGCATGCATTCTTTGGAAGTTGAAAATAAACATTACCAAAAAACTTCATGTTTGCAAGTTTTTCAGAACTTGTTTTCACAGTTATGCAAACATTCATGTTTGATTGAATAATCGAATTAAATTTGAATTAAAAATTGGGAATGGGCCATAATGCATCCCAACAATTCATAGATTCATTGGTAAAGGATTGCAATTATTTATGTGACAACGTGCAATTTCATCATAACAATTTAATCATTCACAATTAAAATGCTACTTTTTTATGTGCAAACAATTATGATTGCTTCCATCTCATACAAATTTGATAACTGATAAATTAAATTGATAATTATGGTAGAAAGAGGAACTGATCAATTATTTTCATTATCATTTGACAATTGCATAGATTTTTTCCATCTCAAGATATGCAAATTAATACTCTTCATTTTCTTCTTTCTTCTTATCGTTAAATGTAAAATGAGTGGAAATGATCCTTCTCATTCACAATCCTATCTTTTTCAAAATGTAAAAAAAAAAGTGAAATTCTCGAAGAATAATCTGAATAAGATATAATAAAGAGGAAATGCGGGTTCTTCGCTGGTTTCGTTATGGAAAGTGAAAAAGCCAGAGGAGAAGGATATTTTCCTCGTTGTACGGCATGGCATATTGCTCCCACTATCTAATACTGTCTGGGCTATCACTGATAATAATATTGATGACTTATTGATCATTGAATACTGTTGATAGCAACTCACTAAAAGTTTTCCTTTTCTTATAGGAGCATGATATGATTGAAACTTTAGGGTTTAGAGTTCACGAAAACGATAAGTTAAAATTTGTATTGAAAGTGATGAATAATACGAGTTGAAAAGAGATGGGTCAGTGCAATGAAATTTGTCAACACCTCATATTTATATTTTTCTCGTCAATTATTCCACAGCAACAAATTCAATTAGACAGATGAATCGCTCTGTGTCAAATCAATCGTTAATTATTGACATTTTCTAAAAATCTGATTAAACTTATGAAATTTTTTTTGGTGTCATTCTATGAATTGGTTTGCGTCATTTGTTTCAGCTCCAATTCATGTTAACTTTAAAAAACAATTAGTTGTGAAATTTTTACCAATCTTAGTGCTATCGCACATTATGAACTGCTACAGTAATCTTTAGCAGATAATAATACTTGTAAATTGATAACTGATTGTTTTATCAATACCAATACAGAAACATCAAAGATAAAGTTTATCCAAAAATTCCTTTTAAAATAAGAAAGAAAATTTTAAGAAGGAAGAAGCAATCGGTTTGAACTAATTTACTAAAAAATGGCATGAAAAAATTTGCTAATGTTAATTTCTAAATTGTAAGCAGAGCTATGCAGATTACTGATATCTGTGAGACTCATTTCAAATCAAATTTAAAAATTGAAAAATAGCATTCATCATGAAGGGAGAAGGCTCTTCGTGGTTTAAGTGGTCACAAACAGAAAATGGATTTTGCTATGGGTGATTTGATGTTATAAAATTTAGCATAAATTTTATCATACTTTCATTGATTATTTTGTAACCAGTGCCTGTTAAAAAATAAAACAGGCCTATCTATTAATAGTTTACTAAACTTTCATATGACAGATCTAAATGCTTTTTTAAAATGTGCTAATGTAGACTATCTAATAGGTCAAATTAAAATGATAGCAATGAGAACTGATTCAATACCGCATTTAACATCTGGGGTAATGATTTGAACACCTGTGAATGTACCAAACAAAATGATGACAAAATGTCAGTTTAGCTTTGGCTATTTGAAACCTTTAAGCATACAAATTTAAAAATAAATTGCTATGAAGCATTTTTGGAATTTCTCAACGTTGAATTTGTTCTGTAACCAACTTTATATTAATATCGGCCATAATTTCAAATTTTTCAATTTGCACAGAGGACCATAGTTTGTTCAAAACCATTTAAAAACTTTAATATATATTAAATAAAAGAATATTTCGTGATGTTTCGATAATTTTAATGATCCTGCAGGAACTGTAAAATGTAGGATCTAATAAAAGCAGCAAAGAATAAAGTTTAGTACCACTGAGAAGAATTGAAATCTGAATTTAATGGATTCAATGTTGAAGTTACGCATCAGTGAAATATCTCTATATATACTTACTATTCTTAACAAAACATTGTTTAGCGACATTTCTGATACATTTATTTGTTCTTTCATTTATCCATTTACTTTTTTAATTTCCTAATCAGGAAATAGAAATAAAATAGATTTAATTTTAAGTTATACATTAAAAAGTGAACAAATCGTAGTTGAAAATTACAATATAGGTTTTTTTTTCCAAAATATTCCTCACTGTGAAAGCTGTAATGTTGACCTTTGGACATTATCCTATGCCATTTGAGGAAAAAAATCTGATCTTAATAAAAAGTTCAAACCTGGCCAGCTAAATTTTGATCACTATTCCTGCCATTAAAATGTATTCACTTAATTATTTATTTCAAACTGTTATTTCAGATAAGTTTTTCTTGCTATTAATTTGCAGTGTCTGTTGAGAAATTAAATCCATTTTTGCTTCCAAAGTCTGGTCTCCAATTCCATTCGAATATACTTAATAGAGAAGTATGAGAACTTTTCGGCTGCCTATTGATATGCACCCGCTCTTTGCTCTTAACAGTAGGAACAATTCAAAATTTAACTTTTTTCCAGTAAGAATAGGAAAAGGACTCATTTATTTTCCGGAAATAGTTTTGAAGTGCATGCTTGCAATTTGCAAACAATTAATATATTTGACCGTCGGATCTATTCGTGATTTCTCTCTTTGAAAAAGAGAAGCTATGCCATATAATTGTTTTCTCGTCTATGCATATTTTTTCAGATAATATTTCCGAAAGAATCGTAAAACTTAATCCTTCCATCTGATACATTTATCTGCTGAAGTTTCCTCAGATCCCTTATCACTGTTAATCTTCGCCATTTATCCTGCAAAATTCACCAAAATATCAATCTAATATAAAAATTCGAATTTCAAATTTTTGAAAAGACAAATAGAATATACATGAAGAGTTAATTGAATCACAAGGTGAAAAGTTATTCATCGTCAATTTTACTTCAAATTAAGGAAATGCAAGGGAAGTTAGTTGTAGTTCGTCAAATGAAATGCTTAAGTTTGATGGAAAAAAAAATGAAACGATAGTTTTGAACAGGAATTTGATACGGTTGAAAACATTATGCATGCATTTGTCAAATTCTCGTAGAATGAAAATGGAAAAAAATAAATGTGATGGGAAGATGCACTTCGCAGTAATTATTCTCAACAACATTTCTTGTTATTTGCATTTATAGATAGGAAGATCAAGTCTTCATATTTTTTAATTCTTTTCAAAATGTATTGTTTTTATCAGTCTAATAGATTTCACTTTAAATCCGAAACTCTTCGAAACATTGCACAGAAGTGATAGAAATGACAGAAATTTAAACAAAATGTTTCGGTTTGCTAAACCAAAAAGTTGACTAACGTTTCGTCCTAAAACGGTTCCTTTTGCATAATTCAATAATAAAGTTCGTCGCAACAATCTTTACACAGATAGCAGTTGTAATAAAAAAATGGCAAGGATTTACTCGGCTCAATGACAGCATGATATCATCGAGACTGTGAATTGACTTAGTCCATAATTGTGGGAGAAGAAACGGAATCGAGCACTGTAATGGCAGAAAGGATGTAATTTCGATGGGTTGATTCTTGACTAAAATGAAAAATAGAAGCGAGTTTTGAAGTTGGACTGTGTGTGTGTGTGTGTGTGTGTTGCCTGCAAAACAAGACGTACCCGCTTGTGCTAGCGCAACTGAAACTGCCATCGATTTATTCACTCCCCCAAACCATAACAATGATATTTGCATAAATGGAGTTTCTGTCTACTTCATTTAACCCTTCTTTTTTCATTGCATGAAGAACCAATTTACCCACCAATTTTCTTCATCAGGCGCTTTCATATCGTTCAGATTTAAAGAAACTTGTTGAAAGCTTATACCAAATTTCGAGTTAAATATATTTAGTCATTTCAGATTATTAAGGAATTTTTTATAAATCGGAGGTTGCAAAATATTTTAGAAGGCAGTCAGAAACATCCGGTAATTCATGGTCACCTGCTCGTGACGCAATTTAACACATCGCAGTATTTGATTACTATCACGGCAAATCAGAATGAATTGTACAGCAATTGATAGAAATGATCATATGCTAATTTTGGGTTGCATTATTGACAATTTTCAAAAATGGCATTTAATTTGGAAGAAATAAATTGTTGAGAGTGCAACAGTCTATTGTTGTTCATAGTTATTCTGCTGATAGGTGGTTGAGAGGTCGAGTTCTGTCTTCTTTACTGATTCTGGGAAAAATTGTAACACGGCTAATGAAGTCTGTTGTGCATAACAAGTAATGTTTTTTGAATTAGTGAAGCCTTCCAATCGTGGAATTTCAGTGATCATATAATTATGTACCGAAGAAAATAGAAATTTCCGATTGATTCACACTTTAAGGAAGTTAGAGACCTTTCTCCTTACATTAAAAAGCGAGTGAATTTTAATGATAACAAAGAGAAAGAAAACAAATCATAAATAATATTTTTTATTTTCGATTCCTCAAGAAGTCGTCATTCTGCACCGCTGAACGCTCATGCTTCTAATTGATCATTTCAGTATGGTCCACTTGAAGCGATATGATTTTCAACAGCATTGCAGTGGTATTGATCAGTATCTACGTGAACTACGTATCAAGCGAAATCTAATTACTGCTGATGTTGAAATTATTTGTGCTCAAATGCAGACTGATTTTTTGCATAGCAGCATCGGTGCTATGCATTCTAGTTACATTCGTGTGGTATATATAGACATTTTCAATGTTTGTAATGTGTTACAGAATCGTAGTAGTAGTAGTACTACGATTCTGTAATACATAATTTAACAGTATACATTGTTAAAGTTAGAGTACCTCCTTTTCCCTTCTCATCTGAGTAAATGGTTGATCTCCAAATATATACCTGCCTTTTGCATAAATCCATGATACATTCCAGATGCTCAAATGCAATCAGACTCCACTTCGTATTTCACTGATCAGCTATCAGTATAAAGCCGTTTCAAATGTAATTGATTGGATGTATAATGGTGAGGTATGTTTTTTTCTCCCGTAATCCAATCTTTTTCATATTTATTCATTATGAAAGTGATTTCAAAAACTCTTTTTCTTTGTAGATTTTTCAGTTTGCAAAATTTTCAACATTTCTACAATCTAAACCAAATTTTGACCGTTTTGAAAATTTAGTTTCAGTTATAAATAATAATTTCGAATTTGCCTCTTCTAAACAAATTCGAAAGCCTGATACATAAAAAGTAGAGAAGAAATGGGAGAAATCAGTGAACTATTTAAAGTCAAGACCCCTTAAGCAATTATCAGTTTGAGTTTTTTGTTGATTCAGATTCAAATGGCAGTGGAAGAATACGGAGAACATCTAAAGATTGTCAACAGTCTTGGTGTTGACAAACTGAAACAAAATTTGGAAAGCACCTTGCAAATATTAGCTGATCAGAATGACTGTATTATCTGCTGTATTAACATTGCTACCGATCCGGAGTGCTCGGTTGGTCTCTTTCCTCAATGATATTTGTTAATTGTTTGAAATTTCATATGCGTGAGATGGACTTGTAAGTTGATGCTCAAATAACTGATCCATGTTTTGCAAAAGAAGACTTTATAAAGGATTCAAAAGATTGGAAATTTGTTGGTTCATCAGAATAATTAGAAGGAAAGAGATAATTTCAGATTTCTTTCATGGTACAAGGAATAATTTGTAAAAAATTCATTGCAACTATGCATCTCCTCTCAGACAATGACATTCAAAAATTAACTTTAAATGCTATCGCAGCATTAGTTTCTTCTCCACATATCAAGTCAAAGGAAAAAATTGATACGGTCAATTTCGCTCTGCAGTGGTTCGCTTTTTTTTTCATATTGAATCCTTAAAAAATCTTAAAATCTTCTCCCGAGCGTTTACCATAAACAGGAGAGATTAAGCTTTTTACTGAACTGAAACCATCTCGATTTAACAGGTTGAAAAACTCGACACATTCACGATTTCTTGATGTTGTGCTCGAATCGCTCTACATAGAGGTACTGAGATCAAATCAACTAACAGCGCTGGTACAGCACCTTCGACGCCTCTATCGAGAACTTCCCAAAAGTCTTCTGGCATCCATTCATATTTATATTTCTAATAAACGGATTGTTATCAGCGGTGACTCAAGAAAATATGCAAAAAGCAGCAATGTTATCGTACCGAATTTTTCTATAAAGTGATACATACTCACATTTCAACATTTTTTTAATTCCAAAATTTACAAAAATTTCCAAATTTGCCAACTTTTGGATTCTATCCTTTTGCAAAGAAACAAGCACCGTTTAAAACATGCATAAGTGTAGTATTCATTGGTAGTATGAGTGAAGCGGAATCGGAGCGCAAAAATGTGGAAATTGGAAAAATGATAGATGATGAAGTGGATACTTCCTACATTGCTGAAATCAACAAGTTACCAAATTTCGAGGAGCTAATTAAGGTTGACCAAAAGTTATTTTTGGAACAAAATTACAAAAATTTAGACAAAAAGCAAAGATAGATTCAGAACTCGATTTAACAAACTTCATCATGCAACAACTTGTAGTTAGTTAAAATTTGTACTGCCTTCTCCCATATTTCTCCCATTTTGATGAATGGGAGTGTTATCTAACCGTTTCTAAACCACTCAGAGTGTTCGGCGAAATTAAAATATGATTTAGAAACAATGAAAAAGTTAGTTGTCGTGGTATAAGTTTTCGAAATTATCTTCTATAAATTATTCAAATTCTATTAATCGCCAGTTTCGCCAAGATACAATGCAATTTGCAGATATATTATCCAATAAGTAGTGGCAGCCAAAAGTTCACTAATGCCCGTATTTTCACATTCAAAGAGTTATCTGAGCAAATTGTTAATTTCTCAGGAAAATACCGGTAATTTATTTTATGAATCTGATGATCATTGAAAGAGATGCACTCTTAGAGTGTTTGCATAAGAGAATCAATCAATGATCTATTTTTTAGTAATATTCTTGCATCATTTTATGATATTCGTTTTTTTCTTTCAGGATCTCACAAGGACAAAAATCCTTTCAATATTTTGATAATATTGGTGGGTATACTTTTTAACAGAATTCATCATTCTAAAAAGTGTTCTACTATGGAATAAATTAGATAAAACTTCATTTTTGACCGTCCAGTTATATTTCCAATCAGTAAGCATTAGTTCATCTCATATTTGAATGTCAACCATTAAGTTTACATGCAACTACATAAACATGCACAATAAACAAAAGGAAGATGAGACACATAAGCTGCTAAGAGCGTTTTTGAAAGATGACGGCAGTACTTTTAATCAGTTATTCTTCGAGAGATTAAAGGCTAACTATTTTCCTTTCAGCCTCGTATGACTGCTAGAAACTTAATAAATTGATATTCGATTTTAATTAAAGGAATATCGAAGAAAAATTTTCAATATTACATTGCATGTCTCGTTGATGACACAATTTTATACTATTTGGCAGACTTAGGCACTAGAACAGCTGCAGAAGTGAATGAAATGGTGGACCGTTGTCCAGAAAGCTTACTGGAAATGAAGTTGGCTTGTTGTTAACAAATTCACTATTTCTCTTGAGAATCGCATTTGAAATGAATCCTTTAGATCTTTCAGAAAGGATATTAATTTTCAGAAGTTTCTTTGGATATTCCCCGATTAGCAGCTGCAGGAACATTCGATGAAAAAAATGACAAAGGAGTTGGACGTCATTCTCTTGGGTTACACAGACTTAGAAATAATAGTTGCATACCAAATCAGTTCTCCCCAAGAAACAGCGGTAGAAGACTTTCTATGTCTATATTTTAGCAATGGCAATTAAAACGAAGAATACTTTAATATTAATAAATCAAGTGCCATGATGAAGTTCATTTGAAAAAGTGACATAGCAAAGTTTGGAGTGTCTGCTTCCTGGTTGTCCAGTTCTTGGCCAATCAATATTACTGTTCTTTGCTATAATTTATTCTTGTATAAACATTTTATTATTGATAAATAGTACAGATATCATAACAGCACTAAGTGCGGAGGAGCGAACAATTGGACGGAATGCTTTTAGCAGCGACAGTATTGCCGAAATTCAAGAGATACAAAATCTATTCTCGCATGAATGTAAGCAAGGAAATCATCAATTAAGCATTATGGTTTTTTTGTTCCTAATTTCTCAGATCATAGTTATTTGTAGAGATCATATTTCACAGTTTAGAAAACAAAAATATTTTGTAGCCACCAAAAAATCACGTGAAACGACCAGCACGCATGCTTCTAATCCCGAGAGTATCACCAGAATTAATCAACTGCAAACACTACTATCTAATCGTCCAGGAACTGCTGGATGTCAGCAAACTTCTGGTAGGATAGGTTGTTGACACCATCATCATTATCTTATTGTGCCTATACTTCAGGGAATTTCAGCACTGCTTAATAAACAGTATCTGTGATCTTTGTCCTAACCATATCGGAAGAATACATTTCATCTGTGCTTCAGGAAGAAATTCATCACCACCATCCACGAAAACTATCAATCGAAATTTACATGGTGTTGAAAGTATTACAGATATTGCAAACATACCGAATCAGTTCCATGGCAAAAGTATTTAGAATTTAATTTAAAGAATGTACATCTTATGCTTCTCAAAAAAACACCGACTCTACTAGAAATGTAATACATACTTCAGGATACTTTACACCAAATCTAGATCATTATCTGGGCGGTCGTCGATTTGTCTATAATCTGACGGAACAGATCAGACAAGCAAAAGACAAATTATATGGTTCAGTTCTTTACTACTTTCTTAAATTATGAATTCCTGATATAAAAACAGACCATTCACCAAATATATGGAATTTCATAAGTGACCAGCATTCTTTTTTGTGATCGTAAGAAATTCGAGATTTTAGAAAAGAGAAAAATGGATGAGTTACAGGTTTTGAAGGTATTCGAAATATGAAGAATAACTGGTATGACCGAGAGATCTCACAAGAAAGTACACTTCTGCTTTTCTTTCTTTTCAATTATTTCGTTTAAAACTCCATGTCACTGATTCAATGGTTCCTGGAATTCATTTCTAAGCAATTTTTTTTTCAGGTGATTTGAAAACTGTGAACCGCTATGCATTTGGAGAACAAAGCCTTGCTGATATTCGTGAGATAAAAAGCCAGTTCTCCCCGATATATAATGGTATGTCAAGCAAATAACAACTTTGAGCTACTTGAAAGCAAAACTAACTCAACCGATTTGTAATTCAGCACTTATTAACTATCGGTTTGAGGTGGATCAATTTTTCCTTTTGGTACTAAGTTAATATCAGAGTAAATTAACTGTTAAAAAAATCGCATAAAAAAGTGCTTTCAGAAAAAAATCCATCCGAAGCTTCCACAAGTAGCCCATACAGAACGGAAAGTTTAGCAGATATGAAGGCCATTCCAGATTCATTTTCTCCGAAAGGTCGTTCATGCAAGCAAAAATCTCACTTACCTTTATTTATTCTTCCATAGCAGATATCATTACCTCATTTTTAATTGGTAGAGAAAGAAATTGATTTTGATTCTAGCCTTGGTATAACTCTCAAAATCTATAATTGTTCCACTCCTGATATGCTTTACAAAAAAATCTCGAATTATAATTCTTTTCGGTGATTAGTTCTTTCTCTCTCTCTCTGTTTTTTGACAATTGCACCTTCAGATCAGTGTCCATGTAGAATGAAATTGAAACTTTTTAATTCTTAATTATATAAAGGGGAATTCTTTTTCATCATTCAAATTTTTTTAATTTCATTAGTTTAAAAAATATTTTTATTTCTGCTTGCTTGATATCCAATTGCTCCATTATTTCTAGGAACAGCCGCAACACAACCTTATGCTCGTTACACCACTTCTGAAATTAAGGTTTGTGAAATCATTATTTTCAAAGAAATTTCCACAATAATTCAAAAATCGAAGAGACAAACAGTTTCTGATAATAAAATATTCAGCGTCTTTTGTTTCTTGTTTTGTACAAGTGATATTTTATACAATGAAGGAACTGTTTGAATAAGCTATTTCTAGGATATTAATGCATATCCGGAATTTATTCGTGAAGATCAAGTGATTGGTAAGAAGACGTTTACTCGTGAAGAATATGAAGAGTTGCGCGGGATTCCATCGATTACTGACAAAGAGCCGAGAAAATCCCCCATTATTAATCGATACGAACTGCCGGATGATGAAGTAAAGGATTTGATCCCTAACTGATCGGTATTCGATGCTTCATTGATTCAACTCACCATCCAGATCTTTCGTAAATTAAGGCATAATTATATTTTTTAGAAGAGTGATATCAAAAATTTGCCAGATATCGTCGATTCGCAATACGCAATCGGACGCGGTATATATTCCGAAGAAGAAATTCAGGAAATCAAGGCACTTCCGGACATGTTAGCCATCTCTGTTTTATGTATTTTTCAATATCTGTGAATTATAAGATGGAAAGATTGATCTAAAAGTTATTTGTAGACGCTGCAAACATTGAATTCATAAAAATTTTTAGAAACTGCTAATTTTACCGTGATTACAGCTATTGTTAGGACTGACAAAACTTCCTTCCAGTCATTCATATTCTTCTGTATCGGATTCCAAACTGTCAACACCACGTAATATTTGCAATCTTCATACCAGCGCTATGAGAAGTTCCGGTTCGCTATCGGCATCTGTTGCGCCGGATATGCGCTGTATGATTTCCGTATTATTCTGTTCTGCTCGAAATTTCTTATTCCCTGAATTAAAACTGTAAAACACAAACGACCTAAGCCGGATATGCAAATGCTTTCAGAGTGATAACTGATCTCTATTTGCACCTATCATCATTTTTGAGGCTATAAGAATGTGTTTTCAGCATGGCCTGAATAAGGCCATCAAACACTATCAGCCATCGAGTCCAACGAGATTTGTTAATTTTTGATTTTCATTTTCTAGGACATGACATACACCAGCCTCGAAAGTGAGTAATTTAAAGCCAAGAGTTTTATATATGGCAGCAACAATTTGTTTAATTTAGAGCCAAGAGTTTTATATATGGCAGCAACAATCTGATTCCATCTCCTACCTACTGATTATAGCTTAACATTTCGATCCATCTGTTTCGTCAGGATATATTACACCGACTATGAAATCGTGAGGAAATATATCGGAGATGACTCTGACCCTGGTGACTCTTATTTTAATTTCATTGGAATTTTATTAAATAAGTAAATTTCGATCTCTTTGGATAAACAAGATTACAATTTCCATTTCGAAAATCACATCTTTTACTACCACGAATATCGTTTTGTTTGCACATATTTTTCTCAGCCATGTTATTTTTCTATGAGATAAAAGATGCACGACGAAGAAAGGGAGATTCATTTCTTCTTTATCAAAGTTATTTTAAGAATCAAGTTTAAAATAAAATCAAAACATGGAATTTTACTGGAATATTACGGGAAAAAACAGGGAAAATATGCCAAAGGTTCCATGAGATTCACAATGATAACAGAATTAGGAAAGTAAATCATCGTAAATCTAGATTGTCAAAAGCATACAAACATATTTCACTGACTCAAAAAAGTCAATAAAAACGTAACAAAACATGAAAGTATGAAGTGATAACACAAATAACATGAGTTCCAAAACAAGTCCAGATAAAAATTCTACCAGTTCGTT
Source organism: Cercopithifilaria johnstoni (assembly GCA_916381525.1). NCBI lineage: Eukaryota > Metazoa > Nematoda > Chromadorea > Rhabditida > Onchocercidae > Cercopithifilaria > Cercopithifilaria johnstoni. The sequence goes on from CAKAEH010000444.1 coordinate 75,322, forward strand.
TGCTTAACGAAATTTACACTGCAAATAAGAGGCATATATTTATGCAGGAACCTTTAGACAGCCGAAATTCCAGCCGAAATTCCAAAATATATCGACACAAAATCCGAAGGAACCTAGTGGCGAAAGTTGAAAATCGAAACTTGGAAGTTAAAATTAACCTACACCCATGAACCTATTTAAATAATATGTAAATATAAAAACACATGGAATGAAACGAAATGATAGAGAAGTACTGAAAAAATTCCTAGGCAAGAAGAATAGCAAGCAGCAATGACAATTTACAAATTGATAACAGATTTTTTTGACAAAATAGCAAAAGATATAGAATTTGATTGATTGGAGTGTCATGGCAAATTTTCCTTTGACTCATAACATAGATTAGTCAATCTGAAACTACTTGAAGTTAGTTTTCATCAAATTACGCCGATTAAGTGAGCAATCTCAGAGATCAGTTTTAGTTGGACGAAACAATGAGTAGTACATAATCATTATAACAACGAACTAATAAGGAGTTTTACATTATTATGTACTATTGTATACCATGTAAAGATTTCACAAAATCAACAAGACTAGGTCACATCGAATTAAAAATCCGAGATGGGTCCTTTGTTAATGACATTTAATAACGAACTGCCATATCTATCCATAAACATGATCGCCTTTAGTTCTTTCACCACTCGATCTACTTCATCGCATGTTGAATCTCTGCCGAAACTAAATCTTACCGTCCGGAGCGCAAATTCCTCACGAATACCACATGCTGTTAGTACTTGAGAACATCTGCAAGAAAAATGGATGGAATATTAAATATGAAGCAAACAGCACAGCCCCACGGTATTTCCTAATGTCCCTCTGCAATTTTAGGCTTAAGACAATATGATAGTGATTCTCCTCTCAAAAAACCGATGAAACACAAGCCAAATATATTTGCCAGTATTAAACGATCCAGATAATCGGAAGGCATAACAAGCAGCAACATACTGCAAATATATAATAGATTATTTGTCCATGAAGCGTTCTGCACTATGTGATCGGATATTCTCAATAGCTCTGACACCAAAATACAATATAAAGATCAGTAAAAAATGAACTAACTGTTGAGTGAATGCATGACAAGAAGCTCCAGTGCTAGCAATGAATGATTTACATTTAGATAGTAGTTCGGAAGCATCCCTTGAGTATTTCACAAATGTCACACTACTAGTATTTGGCAGACGTTTCGATGTTTCGAAATTAATTACAATCTCATTACTGAGCGCTTCCTAGAGTTATATAATAATAGTATTGGACCAATGAAGTCGAGAAAGGGAAATTAGAAATTCGAAAAATATTGATCCCAAAAAAAAATACCGATGCTTAGTCAAAATAAATGTGTTCAGCCACTTACTTTGAGCTGTTCCTCGAAGTAGTCTCGTATTTTTTGCATATGCTTTGAATATTCTTGAAGACCACTCAATGCCACTTGTGCTGCCTTTCCTAAACCGACTATCATTGGTGTATTTTCTGTGCTGCAAAAGAAAAAAAAACGCTTGATATTTCCAGTCATTATTCAGTGTATCATGTCCAATGATCTCTAGCGCTATAATATACTTTTTTGATAATTCCTAAAGATACTTTAATAAACAATCAAATGATCAATAAAAATTTCTAAATTTTGAATAACATACCCTGCTCGCTTGCCTCGTTCTTGATTACCGCCAAGAAACATCGCCTTCAGAGGTACTTCGTTTTCAGCTCTTACTACCAGCGCTCCAATTCGTGGACCATAAAATTTATGCCCCGTAACAGTTACAAAATCGACGTTCAATGCATTCATATTGACATCAACCTTACCGATAGCCTGGGATGCATCACTGTGCACAAACACTCGACTTTCAAATTTGTTCTCATATTTTCTGAAAGCATCAAAATCAGATCGTATAACCCTGTGTATAATAAAACTGAGTCAAGAGCTGAGCAAATACACATGAGTGAGAAATCTACTTTGATTATTATAAAGCTAAGCAAAAACTATAAAAATTGTCGCAATTTAGGATATCCCATTGATTTATTCCGCTATCTAAATCATTTTTTTAAGAAGAAAAGCACAACCTGGCAATTTTAGAAACTGCAGCAACAGGTTGTATAACACCCGTTTCGTTGTTCGCCGTCATCACTGACACCAAACAAGTTCGATCGCAAAATGCGTTTTCCAGATCATCTAATTTTATTCGACCAGTTGCCAGATCAATATCGATTTCAGTCAAGTCTGATGAGTAGATGTCATCGGGAAATTGTGCCGGTAATGGAATTCATTCATTTTTAAGATGGATCTATGAAATATTTCATGCACGGTTACAGAGTGTGAAATTATCCCAAAATGCATGCAATATAATGTACAGGAAAAGAATCAATGTAGCAAATTTTCATCAACCAAATTCTTAAAACTATAGCGAATTTGGTCATAAAATACAAACTTACCGATTTTTTGTTTCTTTTTCAGATCACGCAATAGTTCTAGAATCGATGAATGCTCAATGGCGGAGGCCATAATGTGTGGTTTATAGTTCCGTCCGCATCCTTCTTTCCAATGCTCAATACAGTTATATATCACCCAGTTATTGGTCTAAACAAATAATGTGTTAGAGAAATATAATGTTCGCCGTTAATTCAATTTCATTACAAAAGAGAAATACGAAATTCTGACCTCAGTTCCACCTGATGTGAAAAATATTTCGTTGGCGGAAACATGCAACAGTCTAGCGATATTTTCTCGTGCTTCCTCAATCAGATCCTTCGCTTTTTTCCCTTCATAATTTTTCAAAAATCAAAAGATGTTCAGCGAAGTACAAAGAATTTCAAAAAAAATTGAAAAACGGAGAATTCTTTTTCCTCCCCTTCTTATAATGCATGCTTGACTAGGTAACTAAGATTTACCGAGTTCATTATTACTGCTTGGATTACCCCAAATTCGGAATGCATTCACTATAGATCGCTCAACATCTTTATCGATCGGTGTGGTTGCATTATAATCCAAGTAGACCTTTTCCTGTTCTTCGATATACCAAGCCATTCAAGTCAGTGGGTAAAACAAGAAAAAAAAAGTAGTATTAACGATATTGACTATAGCAACGCATCAAGGGACGCTCATTTTTCGACTGTCACAGTGAGCAATGCCATTTAAACTGACAGATAAGCAAATGCGTTGGAAGGTACTGAAATACATTTTGCCAACAAGGCTCCTACCTTATTTCTAAGCTGGGATGGATATATCAGATCCTTTGTTGATTGACACAGGAAATTCAATGATTAATCTAAGAAATCAACGGAGAAGAACGCATGGCAACATCTTAGACTTAAATTTATTTAGCCATTCGCCTTGATTGTCACTTCACTTTTTCCAAATTCATATTTTGACGATGTAAGCAATGATTAATATTCGAAGAAACTCAGAAGAATGCAATACAGAACATACATAATATTTTGAAAGAAACTTTGGATTAGTTTTCAAATATTGCTCAAACAACAAAAAACGCCTCAGAAAGGTGAGAGAGATAGAAAGTAGTACTAGATATAAGGACTTATATACTAAAGTACTACCAAATAGCTGAAAAAAATAAAAACATAGACATTCTAGAAGTAAGAGAAACAAATGAACCAAACAAAATACGCCGCAAAATAATTGGCTCTGAGATCTAACTGTTTCATTAAGACTCAGCAAGAATTACACAGTTTAAATTGCATTAATTATGCAAGCATTGTCTGGTAGTTTCCGGGATATGGTCATTACTAGAGGTGGGGAGGACGAGGATACAGCGCTTCCAGTGAGATGGGGAAACAATATACTGCCTTTGGATTTACCGTGTATAGCTTGAAAATCAGTTAATCTGGACCATGTCAAATTTGCCAGTAAGCTGGTATAACCGCTATGCTAGGAGGAGGCTGCCCAATTTTTGGCTGCATTTACACTGGTTATTAAAAGGAATGTTGTTTACGTCTGATTATGGAACTACTGGAATACCTGGAGTCAACAACTGCTGAACAAGAAAAAGTTTGGCTGTTGGGATATGACTGAAGGCAGCCTCTTTCCCAAGATGATGTTTAGCAGGTGAAAAAGAAATAGCATATTTTAGGTAGAAAATGGTTAGTAAATTGCCAAAAATCGCACCAAAAACAGTGATTAATCGCACACAAACGCCAGTGATGGTATGGCTACGTGATAAACTAAATGCAATATATCGAGATCGAACTACGCCACCACCTGGCTTACCAACATCCGATGGTGAGGTTAGTTGAATTTTGTTTATCTGAGCATCGAATAATTTCCAGCTCTATTATCAGTTCTCGACATCACTACAATACAGGAAAAAGTGAAGCAAGTATACTGCAATACAAAAAAAGTGAAGAAGGGTAAGAGGAAGTTTCAGTCATGATAAATTCCTACAGTTCATAGAAATCACTACTATCCGAGTATGGCTTGTAAACATTATATAAAACTTTATATATTATATATAAAGATTAATACATTATAAAGAGATTAGTAGGGAGTAGACTAATTAATAATTATACCATTTCTATTTAGAATTATTACGCGAAATCATCGGCATGTTTTTTACGGTCAAACTTCCTATTGTAGAGCAGATTTTATGAAATGAATCGTTTCCCGAATACACAAGCAGCTCGAAGTCGTCCTTCTGTATCGTTACCTGGTGGTGTATATCACAAGTCATCCGATAATTATTATTTGGACAGAGATGCTCGGCGCAGTGTTCAACCCCCGAAATGCATATATACCGCAGATTCACACGGCCCTATTTTCAAAAGCATTGACGGCGAGATAATAAGGTACTCGCTTGCTTGAAACGATTCTCCCTATTTGAAAGTTTCTCATAGATTATTGATTTCGAACAGTCTCTTGTTTTGGTATCTATCTGGTAACAAACACATTAGGAATTATATTGCGGCTCTGGGAGGCCTACACTACACGACACTTAGAGTTGATGTTTTCTCAGCGTAATTCCACTGAATTGCATGACCAGTCATTTTCCGTTGAGTTTAAAGTTACATGTAATCTGTTTCTGCAAACCACTTTTCTCATGTTTTAGTTTTGAAGCAGCAACAGAAGTAAAAGCAGGCTTGCGAAAAAATTTTGGTCTGGAGTCACCAACTCCGGGTTTCGGGTATGCATGGCACCGGAACAAAGAGGAGGAATTGCCTACGCCAAAGTATTCGAAAGATTTGGCTGCACTGGAAAAATACGACAAATTCGCGTATAGTGATTAATTGAAGTGTACCAATCTGCAATAAATTAGGCAAATCCATTCTCATATTAATTTTTTTTGCATCAATAAATTTTTAGTTATTTATTTTTAGTTATTCATCTGACATTCTGAAATTACAAATCAAATACCAATCCGGTAAAGGGAAGAATGAAAAAAGAAAAGATCATTCAGCGAGTTTTAAGATTTATAAATGCACATGTGAATTCTTCAAGTCTTAATTAATGGGAGGCGAAAAAAATATGAGAAAATAGTGACCCGTTTATGTTTGGATGTTAGATTTATCTTGTATAGAGCTATCTGTGTTTAGTTTTTGTGTAGTGTAATAGTGTAATTATTCTCCTGTATAAAACTTTCCTCGAACAAAATTTGTCAGTAAATGTTCAATTTCGTAACAGATTATAAGGAAATATAATTTTAATTTTTATTAAGACTTCTTTTCCATAATCCTTCCTAGGTTAGAAGAAAGAAACATGAACTGTAACACGAGCAAACTCATGAAGATGCGAGTATCAACGAATAGGTTGGAGTTTTTTTGTTCAAAGCGTGCCCGCGGGCGTATATTCTACCATAAGATACCATCAGTGCGGGCGGATAAGAGAGTCCTGACAGATTGCCAGTTTGTATTTGCTTTCTTTCTACGGAGTTCTATGTGCTGCACAAAGTTGAAAGATCGTAAAGGGAATGAGGAGAAAGTTTTGGAGCAGGATGGTTTTTTGCGAGTGATGACGTCAGTGATGATGATACCAGTTGTGGGCATGATCAAACTATCTCTTCGCCTTAACTTTCACCCACAACCAATTTTTGCATCTTCTATTTATTTGCGATGCTTTCTTTTCTGCACGAAATTTCTATTCCTAGATTTTGCATACCTTATGAGGAATGCAGTTCAGGATTGCATGTTCTTCATTTGCTCGTTTTCTTTTTATGTCCTACAAGCAAAATTTTGCCATGAAATTATTCTATTATTTGCATGTTCAACATAAATGTTGCATCGTCACTTGTAGCTATATTCTTATGTTAAGGATGCATTGTGCTTTCTTTACTTAAAATACTTTTTCGCCGCAGCCGATGATAAATACTGCATGACTGCATTATGCATTCCGGTTAGGTCGTAAGATTGATTTTCCTAATAAGCAAAGAAATGAAACATTACCCAATTGGTTGCATGGATGGACAGCTTATTGCAATTGATGATACCGGAAAAGACAAGATAATTCATGGATTTGAAAAAAATTATGATAGCATGTTAACTTTAAACATCGAGTAGTAGACAAAGTTAATCAATGGGTAATTTAAATATGGGGATATCCGATCATTCAGATGAATAGAGTTCTATTCCTGTTGTGACCGTACATTACTATCCCAATAACAACTGTTAAAATATTCATTTTGTGGAGAACCGGCAATATGATAATGCATGATTGAAGGATGGATGAATGAAGTGTTTCTTTTTTATTTGAAATGACGTTAAAATGTTTGCAACAATTCAAATAACTCTTTTCTGTTATCTTTGTAAGAATCATTTTGAAGAGTCACTCTATGATTTGAAAACTGGTCAGAAACGATCCACAAAAATCCGGTATTAATTTGATAGAACTTATGGGTATTAATTTGTAAAAACGAAAACTCGTGTCGTTGGAGGAATTGCCGCTGTTAAGAAGTGTCAGAAGGAAAGGAAGTAACTTAATTTAATGAATGGATGAATCAGGTACTATCACCTTATACCGGCAGTAATTTGGTCAATTTTCTATAACAAAAATGAACCGGATTTGGTGAGATTGTCTTATTGAGTGAGGCAAAGGCATAGTGAAAATAATGAGAGGGAGAAGTGAAGAAGACCGTAGTTGAATCATGCCGACGACGTCTTCCCTTCGAGATGTTGCCTAAATCAGGTTTTTCATGTTGTCCAATAATTTTTCTTTTCTGCCACCTCTCCTGTTCCCTCTCCTCTTCGCTACACCACTAATATCGTTATTACAATTAGTTTGTAAGTGATTTGTAAATTTTCTCGAGGGCATTAAAAGATGCATTTTGTGTTATAGTCGTTAACAATGGTTTCCTAATGCCCGGAATAGAATCGAGTTTGCATTATTGTGGTGTAACTAATTAGGGGATGGAAGGGGAATACAAAGTAAGAATATCACTCAGACACGTTATCCAATACAATCCCTCATATCAATCACATCACACCACATAGTGGTGACATAGGGCGGTGACCCATGCCCTCCTCCCCCGCCGACCATCAATGATAAAATGACTTGTTGTGATTGTGATTGTGATTATCAGCTTATTCTGCGGTTAACTCTCCCACGAACTATCTTTGCTTTCTCTGGATACATTCTAATTAGCTTTCTAGCCTTTTCAGTCTAAAGGCTTTCAAAAAAGTTGAAATCAGCCAATTCTCTCTCTTTTATTAAACCTAAATTCCTAGCTTAATCTCATTTCTTTAGCGATTTGAATCCCTTCGAAAGTAATCCTTCCTCACTACATAACTTTTTTGATCTACTGAGAAGCACGATCAAATTGAACTTTCCAACAATAACAATAGTATAATTTTGAATGAAACTTTTAAATAGTGATTGATGGGTGATGTTCAAAGTGACTCCTTAAAACTACGACGTGGTTCATTGTCCCCCTCCCCCTTCCTATCTCCCCGCGACACTACAGCGATCTCTCTTTACTACATGCTTTCTTTTATCCTCGTCAAACATTTATTAGTTGATGTCGCTGATATGACGGTTGACGATGGCGATGTCCGGTGATCACCATCAATATTTCTCGTTGTTTCTTAATCTCCATAACAACTATTGATTTTTCGACTACATTTTAAAATCATTTTCGAGTGATAGTAATTTAGAAATCTTTTTTTTTACATTCAGTAGAGAAGTTCAATTATACAATTGGTTGGTTAAAATCTGGTTAAGCAACAATTGATAGCACTCACTGATATAGCATGAATATAGAGAAAAGTCTTAATTTTTTGAAAATTAAGGTTTTTCTCTATTTTCACTTTTAATTTCTCATTAGCGCTAGTTTCTGATATTTGCTTTGGTTATGTTATTGTTGCTTCAATTTTTGAAAATTAAGATTTTCTGTATTTTTATAAAATTTAGCTGTATTTTTCTTTCCACACAAGTTAAACCTATTTATTAAATGTTGAAAAAGCATAGCTGACAAGATATCTTTTGATAGGTAAACCTAAAAAGTAAGGAATGAGACCAAAAGAGATAAAAGAGACAAAAACATGAACCTTCCTTACTTACATTGCAACTCTGAATAAAATTCGGTAATTTAATGCAGTCTGTGAGATGTATGAAATAATTTTTTTACTGATTATGTTCGACGGGATGCCGATTTCCGGTCATCTATTTCAAGTTTTTTCTTTCTTACACTGCTTTAATTTATTAGCATAGTTCTGATTCATTCTTAAACTTATTTTCTCGAAGATCCATTTTTCTCTCAATTTTTATGGCTATAAATTAGCACACGTAAATTACAGCATTTTATCTTTATTGATAATTTACCAAAATTTATATGAGTAACAAGAAAAGCAATTAATTGTTATTGAGTGCTCGATACAAATCACAGTCATTTTTTGTACTTCCCTTTTTAATTCTTCTATTTAAAAGTTCCATTATCATTCTTATTCAACTCCACGTCATCATTGCCTACGAAATATTTGGGCCATCATCCAAAATGCAGATGGTATTTTTTCCAGTAAAGTGAAAAAATTGAAAAATTAAAACAAAGGAAGATGCTAGAAATGAATCAGTTGACCAGAAAATTGCTATTTATGTTGTTATTTTTCCGTGAAGTCATACGCTTTATCATTATTTATATTTGTTACTTTTCCGTGAAGTCGCGTGTCACTATCAAGAAGAGCTATACTGATTGTGGTTTGGTTTCTAATAAGGATCTCGAGTCGATATCGAAAAAAGCAACCAATGATAACAAAAGTTTCAGGCAGAGGAATAGGATTAGAAACATTAGTACAAGTAATATTGTGATTTAAGCTTCTAGCAAGATTTCACACTAAAAACATGGTTTCACTGCCATACTATTTAATGTAATGTGAATACTATCACAAAACTTTCAGTATCACGCATTCGATATTATCGCTGCTATTATTCATCTATGAGTTCAATATAATGTCGAAATTTTTATCGTAGGCTTTACAGATGTTGAGGTGTTTCCTCACACATTTCATATTAGCAATGCTGTATGTTAAAATATTAACTCAATCAGCATTATCACGTGCTTGGGAGGAAACTTTTCCTGGGCATATACCGTTTTGGGAGAAGTACACTACGGGACCACATGGCGTTGTCATTCGTGGGTGGCAATTCAGTCGATGTGCAAGCGAACAGGTTACTTTTCTGAATTTGTTTTTACTGATACTCCAACTATGGCAACTGTTGAAAATTTGATCTCGTAAATTATATAGGAATACTCCTAATGTTAGGCATGTAGTTGTAGACAGTCTCGATATGCCAACTTCCTGACGAAATAATTGTTATGTTTTTCAAACTTGCTTGAGAGAAAATGTATTTATTGAAGAGGTACTGATAAATGAATAATGCGGCATTCTGGTGAGCATGAAGTTTCAGTGGACGAACTATGTAGTGAATGTTTCAAACATTGTCGTGTGGCCAGATTATCCACGTTTCCCGGGACCCATATTTTTCAATGTTACAATGGATGTAAGCGAGGAATTACCGCAGGACAAGATCGAGATGGATGTGGAGGTATCGCTCGTTGTTTGTGACGAAATCTAGATTTACTGCTTGCTTAATTTTACTGGCTGTTTGAAGCGATGCTCAGTCACTGATCTACCAGTGATAGCAATTTGCTTAAGCTCTCTTAAATGATGATTACTAGATACGAGTAAATGTACTTTCTTAAAAATCTATTGAGGTAAGGCATGCAGTAACGAATAAACAAGGATCAAAGGGGTGGCAGGTGATTCCGTGCCAGGGTTGGAACATCATCGATGGTTGTGATGGAGTAGGTTCCTGGTATGTTTATCGACCGGCTATTTGATTGGTTGTGAATCGATCAAACTGATATGATAGGAGTTAAGCTGATATGATAGGAATTGTGAATTGATTTTGAAGATAGATGAATTTATTGAACTTAGAAAGCGAATTTCCTTTCTTTACCATCCTTTCAATTGGAAAATCGCATAACTTACACAATATAATGTATTCAAATGCTTCAACTAAGTGGAAATGATTAATGAAATTGTAATTTGTAGTCGTTATTGCGATATGTTAGACAAATGTAGTGAAACGGTAAAAGCAGCAGACAAATATGTAACTGATCGAAAAGCGCACGAATTTATCCGACAAAATAAATTGTGTCCTCCGCCAAAAGGACATTGGACGATGACATTCAGCAAAGTGTTTACAACTGAGGATTTACCCAAAAGTTTCTTCGGGCCATTGCAATCGGTGCCAGTTCGAAATATTCAAAATTTTTAGATATATTTTTGAGATGGCAAATGTCAATATCAAGTGGCATAAATATATATTGACATAGAGGAATTCAATTATTCTCTGTTTCACATTCAAAGTGCATTTGATTTATGGTAACTAATAATCCCTTGATAATTATTAATTCAAAAGATACTATTCAGAACGAGTACTGGTTAACCTTTTCATTCTCGGACGGCAAAGACAAGAAGCTTGGGTGTGCACGTCTGTGGATTGACGTATGCAAGTACCATTTACAAGTAAGCAACAACTTTCGTGGTACTTAAATAATCATAATCATTGCTAACAATTGCAATACGTTTCAATCATAACATCTACTGCATATAGATACAAATTACACAAATTATCGATTGAAAGGGTAATTACGTTTGATTGAAAATAAATGCGAATTCGATATTTTAATCTTGTCTTATATTCTTATTACGATTTCGCGATAAATCACAAATTTTGTTCAGGACAAGCAGCAGAAATGCTTGCGAGACCCGAATGCATTCAAAAATTTCATTAACGAGATCAGCAGTCAAGTAGCGCAGATCAGACAACGAACCAGTTCATCCTGAAAATCATACGGGAAACAAACGTTTTTTAAGGCCAACTAACTGCTCTACCACATTATTGGCGCAAATGTACAATTCACCCGCGGTGCGTTCGCTGAGTATATTGTACTGCTCCCTATGCCAATAAATTTCATCAACAACGTAAATTTCCAATTGTACATCTGTCAAGCGTTAATAAAAAACTCGGTGAAAAAATCATGAATTCTGATAATGCTATGTCACATAGTAAAATGCAGGGAATATCGATCAGTCGATCGATTCAAATATATTATAGTTGGTGAGTCAGAAATTTCTACAATGATATATAGGAAATACTGGTAGTATATATTGTAAACCTTGCAGCTATTGTAATATCATATGGTTTATTGATATCAAAATTAATGAGAAACAGTGCAATGAAGATAAACTAAAACTATCTATCCGTCCATTCAACTTAAATGAAAATTTCACTCCAAATTCTTCATTAATTACATTGTTAGTAAAACAAGTAATAACGCTTTCGACCGTAATTTCAATCATTTTAACCAGGTTTATGTGTCTATCATTCTTATAATCAAAATAGGAATTCCTGGGAAGCCATATAAATAGAGAATATGTTTGCCAATGCTTTAGTATTTGATGAACTCTCGGAAAATTCTTTCTGCGTTGTAGTAGTGTATAAAAAGCTATTCAAATAATTGAAAAATGGTGATAAATTGGCGGAAAGTAAGATGAATGCAATGGATAATTCTTTAAGCCATGCGATATGTTATCAATTTTGCAGTATAAAATTGAAACCTTACTATCGACTGGTACCTGCTATAAACATTGAAGCTATCGATTTGCTGAACATACTTATCTCGGATATAATTGATTCGCCAGGATTCAAATAACTCTAGTATTACAGGATATGACCAATAATATGCTACTACCTGCTAGGGCTTTTTTAACGCGAGTTTAGCGACATTGGTTACTGTTTTCATCGTCCAGCCAATCAGAAAGTCATTCATTTACGATCCAATTTCCATCGCATGTCACGATCCGGTCAGGAAATAATTTATTACACTCATATAGAATAAAGAAGATGGCATTTGAAAGTGATGATTTTCATTAACTGTCAGCTAATGAGATAGACACTTTCATTAAGTTTTTCAACATTGCAAGTCATTTGAAGTGTCGAATGAGCGTAAAATGGCTAATTCTCGGCAATCTATCACATTTAGTAAGCATTATTTATTGATTGTTCATCCCAAATCATCAACAATTATATTCTACTGTTCAGTTCAACTTTTTAATGGTTAGTAGGCTCACAAAGAGAATTAGTGATGGCTTTTAAGTTTCTACGAATTCTCTGTCACAAATGAATATCATTTAGAGATTTCGCTCCTTTTTCTTTTTTCTCATATCAGATCTGCAAATCTGCATGCTGCTTTAAAACTGACAGTGCATTCGATTTTGAATGATAAAAATTGCTTCTCTATTTATTTTTGGCCTTACCACTCCTTTGTGCATCTATTATATTGATGCAAAAAATAATTGCATCTTCTACATTGTTAGTTAAAGTACATTCTTAAGTATGCTTCCATTGTTTCATATTTTCAAATTAGTATGTAATATTATTATTACTTCAAATGATTCATTGCTTACTGTTTATCATAAATGTATATTTTTATCAATAGAGATCAATCATCGAAATTAACTCGTCAATAACTGTCAGATTATTAGCTCAAGCAATTGGTCATTGTCAATTTCAATGCTCCCCCACTGCAAAATTTCTTGAACTACCACAGGAGTGCATCCCCAAACGTCAGCAACTTTGGATCAAATGCATTATAATACTATAAGTTGCCTCCATTTCTTGACGAGCAAATCTCGAATTTGCTTCTCGTCTGACATCATATCCTCATCTAAGATAAAAAGTTATTTAAAATGATAATTGTTTAAAGATGTGTCCCAACATAAAGCACTCAACAATACGCAGTTACTCCTATTCAATTCTTTAATTTCGACAAACTAATCCTAGATGTTTGTGTTAGATCGTATTCTCCAGCTTTTAAATCACCGAAATACAGTATCGATGAGGTTACCAGTCCACTCCTGAATCAACAAATTATTGATCAGCAGCTTATAATCAAGGTGTCTAAAACATTAACCATTTGAAAAGAAGAATTCATTGATCCGTTCATTATTTATTCAGCTTGTAATAAATACATAAAAGTAACAAATTATTGGTAAAAACAATAAACAAGCAATAAAATGATATTACACAGTCAAATTTAAGAATTATTAAATAATGAAACAGCAAAATTCAACGATGTAAAAATGCAAATAATTTTGCACCAACTTGAACTTACAGAACTTAGTACTTACTTATAGAATAGTAGTAAGATCACAGAAATAATATCGGATAGAAATGTATTATATTACTAAGAACGCACTATCAGTTTTAAATCAACAAGTTGATTTGAAGAATTAATACGAGAGAAAAGAAAAAGCAACGAAATAATTCTGAAACCAACTAACGATTAACGAGCTGAGCCAAACAATCGAAGATAATAGTTGATTCTGGATAATCATTATCTACAAGACTTACTAGACAATACTCATAAATTTTTTCTAATAAGCAACGGCTCGATGTTCCTTCGGCGTATATAGATGACCTAAAAATATAAATTTGAGAAAACAAAATATTCAAACAAAAAAAAGTAAACGTAAATATACCAATTTAACCAAGCACCAAAGGCTTCATCCTTCCAAACACGAAATGAAAGCGAATCAACCACCGTTGGTTGAACAATTTCAGAACCTGGAAATACGCCCAACTAACAGCAATCGGCATGGTGCTTTCAGTGTTTGTCCAATCAATTGTTGCCTGCAAAAATTTCCTGATAATTTTTTGACTTTCAGAAGTACCTATTTCTCTTGCTAACATGAGCTTATAGAAACGAAAAGCTTACATCATGATTGACAATATGACAGTTAATACGCGAATAAGTTGGCAAAAGATTCCATAGAAATTCAGCATTTGCTTGTGATGTGAAGAATTCGAGATAGGCCTGAAATATAAATCATAAAGAATCAAAGAGATGAAAAATATAGAAAATCAAATAAAACAGTAAAGAAAAGAAAACATAGTTCAATTCCAGTTGATCTCAATAAGTTATCCACTCAAAAAAATATTGGTAGATAAGCGACAATAATATGACGAAATTTGTAAAAACAAACAAGGGAGCAACCTTCTGGTAACAATAGCCATCTGGTTTTCCCCAGCCAACAAACGGATCCGTACTAGGGGCACCATTAACAGATGGTGGCTATTGATTGCCAAAAACCCATTTGAATTGCACCACAATAACTGATCGTTTATAAGAGATGTTTCAGGGCATATGCTATCATATGCTATCATGTTGCTCATTCCAAGGCAATTGACTTACCTGAAAGCTAGCGATTACGACTCGTGTCGGTAGACATTAATAGCCTCCCCTCGTTTTTCATTTCAGATTAAATACGAAAAAAATAAAGCAACAATAGTAATAACAGTGAGAAAATCTCGCTTACTTCTACACCATTCTCATTGATATTTTGTCCAACAAAATTGACAAATACTTTTTGTGTGTCGGCAAAAGTTTCTAAACGTTCACCATACATTCGAAGTTGTTCATCCTTTGTTGGCTGTCCTTTCAAATAGAACAAATAGTAATCTCTGAGATCATTGAAACCCGACGAACTACTGTTACCCCAACGGTCGTTCAGGAATTCATCCCATTCCTACCAACAATGTCCACTAATCTCCAATAAATGTAAGCGAAACAAAAGTAAATTTATATGTATAAATGAAACCAAAATTAACTACATGCAAATAAAAGTACTCGAAAACAATGATTAATTAATGAAAATCATTATTCTCACAGCATGAAGAAGCGTGAAACCAACGACCTCAAAAAAAGGTAAGCATAAGAGCATTAAAAGCATCAAAAAACTTACACGGGTTCTAAAAACATATGATTTCGGTCGCATTGACCAAAAAATGGGTCGCACATCTTCTTTGCAACGAACGGGATGATTTTCACCAAACGAACGCCAAGGCAGAGTACGCACTGGTGAACGTGGCCAAAGTCCTAATCGTTGTAAAATTTCCCTTGAAAAGTTACATAACTGCATATAATAAGAATTCTGATTACCACATTATCATAAACAAAAACAGAATGGAACAAGAATAAAAATAAAAAAAAAAGGATTTGGAGCCAAGAAAAATGGAAAGTGAATATCACATAGTTTGTGATTCCAAAAATGAATAGAACAGCAAAGCTAGTAAAGACATAAAGGAGCCACTTCCGTTACCATATTTCGTTAAACAAATCACAATTATTAAGGTCTATTTTACATGATGACAACAGGTTTCTACAATGGAAAATGAATTACCTTGAAGAAACTTCTCGATTTAATGTAAAGAGATGTATAGATGTTGTGCTACCATTGGTAAAAAGTGTTTGACACAAATTGACAGCATGACGGATGCCAAAATTACGTACGGCATCATCATCGTTTTTGATCGGTTCCAAACTAGCAAGGATAGAATCAGGTATCATTAATTGTGATAATTCTGCGATACGACGAATACTATCATAACTCTGTAGATGAAAATTAAAATCGTCCATTTTTTGCCGCCTTTCTTTTTCATGAATATAAATACTTTACTATTAAAAAAATAATTTTTGCAAGCAAAATTTTCATCAAACACAAACGAAAAATAGAACTGTCAATGAATACCTGGATTGGTAAAATTCCAGGGATAATTGGTACAGTAATACCAATTTCACGACAATCACGCAGAAAGTTCTCGAAAATTTTTTCATCGAAAATTATCTGAGAAATAATAAAATCCGCCCCCGCATCTACTTTTGCTTTCAAATATAAAAGGTCAGCTCGGTAACTCGGAGCTTCAGGATGTCCTGCTGGATACCCTGAAATTTTCCCTTTATTCCAGTGAACAAGAACAAAAAGTAATAGATATACAATTCCAATGTAATATTATAGTCTTTTATATGACTTCTTCTCACCAACATATTGTAAGTCTTCTTCAAAGGCTTCATGCATTTCCACAACCATTTTTTTTTAATATTAATAGTAACAGATGTCCCGCTCTGGATGGTCAGATAACTTCAATGATCACCGCGCTATTAGTCTGTTATTGTTGCCGTTACTGTTAAGAAATGAAGTTGTAGAAATTGTGTATTAAAATATACCGGAGCATGCAATCGTAAAGTAGTCGCTATATTCATCTTTTATCCATCGGATGAGATCTAAAGCTCGATATTTATATAGTACTGGATTTTCGTCCTGCAATTTCATGATAATTCCAGATGCTTGCTTCATATATTCAAATGGAAATGTTATAACTCATTAGTATAAAAAGTTGGGAAAATTTTTAGAATATTTCGTCAACTTCTCACCACTAACTAAAAAAATTATGAACTTGTGAAATGTCAAATAAGAAAGTAAAGATCGCAGATCTAGAAAAGCATTATTTAAGGCTTGATTGCAACTAGCAGCGATATAGTTTAAAGAATACAAAACAATATGTTACCTAATTACAACACAACACACGCTTTTTTGTGGATACTGCAGGAGCAGAATATTCGAAGAGTTATTATTAAAAAGCATGAAAACAATATGAATAATAGAGGTGGTTAATACAGGACAGATAATCAGAAATGTAATGATGTATACAAAGCAGTAATAGACAGAGATTAGAGGTCTTTTAGATACATCACATTATTTGCCGCAATTCGATATTTTTTCAAATCAGTATCTGCTAAATCAAAAACATTCTCGTTAGCATCTACCTGCCGAGGAAGATCACCACGAAGAGCCAAAATATTTTTTAATCCTAATGCTTTACTCTGTTCCAAATGTCTTATTGATTGCTCTTTTGTATATGGACAACATGTGATATGCAACATCGTATCTATGCCACAATAATGTAGACATCCTGCTGCCACCGACGATGATGATGTTTCACTGTTGATATTACCTGAAATTTTGGAAAATCCTGATAGAGCGACGCAAGATGTACAGCAACTCGAAAACTAAGATGCCATAAATAAGAGAATAAATTAAGTAATAAAATTTTTAAGGAGGCAGACTGTAACTTTTTAAGGGGGTAGACTGTAAATTTTAAGTGGCAGACTGTAAGGTAATTTTTTGAATAAATCCTGTTATAGGATGATAAAATACATGAGAGTAGCATGTTCCAGCAACTTACATTCTTTTGGCTTTCTTTTGTTAAAAAAAATCACCTCTGCCATCCACTGAAACATTTCATTATATGCGTCAAAAACATTGCAGGGCTCAAAAAATGCAATGAAGTGACCAATTTAATTAACGAACCAGGATCGGATCCAAAATGCCATGCTATATCAACAAACATCGGATTTCCTTCTCGAAAGCGATCAAGACATGCAAAAAAATTGGCAACACTATTTGCTTTTTTTGGAGGAAAGAACTGAAAAAAATAAATGCAAAAAAATTGTACAAATATATATATATATATGAAATAAGAGAACATAAGTAGAAGTGACTATAGTAAAGCCAATAACAAGAGTGCAATAACTAATTACATGTGGCAAGAGTGCATGCTTATTTATATGTCAAAAAAATATCAAGCATTAATATTAACAAGGATTCTAGTTTAAAAAAGAAGCAAACTTCAGCCAAGGTACCACTTCAAATCATTTTGATTTTTGATATAAAAAATAAAATTAGAAACAATCCCAACTACAGCGAAAAACCAATTTCCTCTATTAATAGAAATATTGAATAGCCCTTACTTGTTCAATATATCCTGCTTAAACTGATATGTTTAATTTAAAAAACTAAAAAAATCGCCTTCCCTTCAGGAAAACTAATAACATGTCCTTTTCCATTAAAAAGTACAAATTTGCACTTACTTCAAGTGAAAAGAATGGTACGCCTGTAGCGATTCGCTTCTTAATGCGGTCACGCAACGGCACATAGGCTCCATTAGATACTGAATCAGTCCTCGATTTGTTCCATTTTTTATCGCATATTTGTGATATAATTGAACTGAAAGAAACTATTGCGATACAGGGTCAGCAAGTGCTCAAATATCAACGAATACATATGAATTATGTGATTTAAATCACTCTACTGACAAAAAAAATTTATAAAAGGAAAAAGATGAAGAGAATAGGAAGGAAGGATAAGGAGATCTGGAGTTATATGCCCTTAAAATGGTTACAATAAACAAAAATTATAGCAGTGACAAAGCTTCAACTTCAAATGACTTTTGTGAAATTTAAGATTACACAAAATAATACAGTGTAGATGTAGGTAGTAATTTAGAATGACACATAATACATTATTAGGTCAAAGTTGAGTCATAACTGTAACCATCTCAGGGGTAGAGAGCCATGCGTGTCTCTTATGAAAGTGATAGTCCCACTTTAATATAAGAAGAAATCTCTTAGCAATTATTATTACTTATAAAAATTACTCTGAAGAAATGACAGCCTGATCCGTGGTTCTTGATGAACCGATATAAAATCCATCGCAGTCGCTTATGACATTCATTTTATTATCACTCGTCATCGGATCCATACCATCATGCATTACTATCGGCCCGTATTAAATCACTGAAACGAGTACCAGAACAGGTGCGAACCGTTAGGAACGCAGGGGACGGAGGGTCTTTTACTTTCAGATTAGAATATGTTGTGAATTGATTTTGTATCTGTAGTATTTCTTACTGAGTGCAGTGGAACTAGTGCTCAGCGTAAGGAGATCGTATGATCCTCCTTGCCATGATACAAATGTTCTGCACCGAAAGGTACAGCGTTGACAGCCCTTCCATCGATGAGTAAAAAGAAACACGCAGAGAAGTTATGAATACTATGCCATGCAGGAATGAAATAAGCAAGAAAGTGGAGTGGCATGAAACTCACTGTTTGAAGAGATTCATCAGGGAATCTGAAAAGAACTATTTAAGTTGATAGTTATAAGAATAAACGTTAGAAGAGATGATTCGGGATTCGGGTTATAATTTCGGCCCCCTTTCTTAGTGGTTTTGTCTCCTAGCTGAATCGAGTTTCTCTTGGCTTCATGTGGAAGTTCAGGTTTTTGTGTCTCATTATTTACTTCCAAATGCGAAATGAGACAAAATTCTTTAAAAGAGCATAGAATTTTATGGTTCTTGATTTGTATTTGGATAATTGGTTCAAAGACAGAAAAAAGGATTTGATATCAACTTGATAGTTCTTGGGCGCACTCTGCTAATTGCACTCACCAAGAATATTTTATACGATGCGTTAATTCTTGTTGCTGTTGGATAAGTTTTACGAATGGAAAACCTTTAGGCTTATTTGTTTTATTAGAAAAATTTTCAACATTTGTTTGTAATTGTTTTTCCCGATGTTACATTCACTTTTGTTAATTATCAGCTCGAAGACCGATGTCCAAGAAATAGTTGAGAAATCAGGACTGCTAAAAGTCGGCCTTTTTTTCTATGTGTAGTTTTTCTGGAAAAAAATAAAAATTCGGCTTTTTATGGAGATACAGAAAGCAAAAGAAGGTCTCGAAAAGGTTTATTAAATAATATCGGTGAAAGTACGAAAATTAAAGCAAGTTCTCTAAGGAATTTGTGCATTTATCAGTGTACTATACTATGCTCTCACAAATCAATTTAGTAACATCTTTAAGAAGAGCTTGGAAATTCAGTATTTTGTAATAAGCTGTAATATTAAACCAATGAATCAAAAGTTTCGGAAACTTAGTAAAATTTAAACAATAGAACAATTATACATATATCTGTGTGACAAAGGAAGCGTCGCTGATTTTTGAGTATATCATTTTGGGTAAAAACTTTGCGCTTTCACTATATTATATTTGAGCTGAAATGTCCATTTTGATTACTTCAGAATGACTTTTTTGATTAAAAAAAATAAAATGTTGAATTCTTGTTGATACTATTCATAGAATTGATATAATCCTTAGCAGATTTACGGTGCAGGGTCATCGAGTTAATCACAAGTGAGATGGGCAGAAATGAATATACAATAGATTATTAGAGATTTCAAGATTGTCCACTAAGATTCGGCGACTGTGTGCATTCACTGAAGTGTCAACTTAGTGAACACACGGCATGAGCAGTGGAACTTTACTAATAACACAGTGTTTATGAAGTATTCGATTGGGGTGGAAAAGTTTATTGTCATTTTCTTCTTTTTTTCCTGTATTGAAATGTGCGACATGGAAGAAACACTTCACTAATTCTTCTACTAAAGTTAACACTTTGCTGGGTCGCTGAAACAGTTGAGTTTCTCCAAACGACAATGAACACATACCAAAGATTTTGCCACTAATTTTGTTCCTACTCATCATTTTCTTAAACTCTGACTCCATTCTTTTTGCAGTCACATTTCATTCGTCGACAACCTTATGGGAATTCTTTTCAGATTAGTTACAACTGCTTTTCATTATCATGGCCTCAATTTATTTGATAGCACAATATGATAGTATATTTCCTTAGTGAGTAAGCCATCGTTTTCAAACATCCATGAGATTTTTGATCATTTTTTAAAAGGTGGGAGAAAATAATAATT
This sequence comes from Cercopithifilaria johnstoni, assembly GCA_916381525.1. NCBI lineage: Eukaryota > Metazoa > Nematoda > Chromadorea > Rhabditida > Onchocercidae > Cercopithifilaria > Cercopithifilaria johnstoni. The sequence continues at coordinate 96,231 of CAKAEH010000444.1, forward strand.
AGACTAAAAATGTATGTTTGCTCCAAATTTTGCAAATAAAATTTGTTATTGCTGATTGGAAGAGTTCGTGTTAACTTTATTCATATACTTTCGTTGGTTTAAATAACCGAAGTCAATTTAATCATTTACTTTTATTTTGTAATTCAACATACTCAGAAGTTAAGATAATGGCTTTCTGTTTCATACAGCTCGTTCTTTGGCTAGATTTATTGGATCTATTTTCCTTGTTAATAATCAGTTCCTCTCCACACAATGTCTTATACTTATTAGTTTTTTATAGTAGTTTTAATTTTAAGGAAAAAAGGAGTTGTATTTCCAACCTATCTTTACTTATGTGAACTTAAAACTTGGATGCCAACAATGAATTTAATCGATTCATAAAAATAAATCTAGACGGTGGATAATTGCTAGCCATATGTTATAGCGATGGATGGGCGTGAAGCAGTTTCGGAGACTGTAATATGAGTTGGACAATGTCAATCGTGTCCACGTATTAATTATCTCTCCTTCAGTTTTGTTTGGAAATGAATTCTTCGGGAATTGATGTAAAGTTATTGATATGATTTTCAAAATACTCGTTTTTTGCTTCAAATATGTTGATTTCGCAATATAACCCGAAAGTGTCATGTTTATCGAGCAGTGAGAGGTGCCATAGCGACCAATTAGATAAGGTACCCATGGAGATGGAAAATCAGAGATAAATATCGTTTCACATGGATTTTGTAGTACCATTTGCCCATACAAGAATTTTCTTTTTATATGTCTCTAAATAAGTAGTCGATATAATAAACAGTTAGATTAGTTAAATCAAAGATTTAAATTTTTGAAACTAATATTAAAAGTATGTTTTTCTAAGCTCGTCTTCAAACTCTCCGTCTTGAACAGTATAATTTTGAAAATTTGAGTTTAAGTTTTCAAAATTCTTATAGATAGAAATATTATTGGTCCTCTGTGCATTTGTACACTTTGGAGGATGCAAGGAAATGGGAAGGGACGCAAATGTCCAGATATAGGTCATTTTTGTAAGAGTGAGTTCAGGTTATCCCGCTCACAGGAATTGTTTCCTTGATTCTTTTGTATTGGCATATATGCGTACATTTATGTCTGCCATGTCCACTTCTCTGCATTAATCTAAATGGACATCCAACAACTCCACTGACCACAATGCTTCCTAATCCTTCATATGCCAATAAAATATATTGATTATAATGACGCTGCAGTTGTGCCATGAAGTAGTCGATTAAAACCTGATGTCGTTTTTGCGCAGGCTTATTTCAAGATTTTCATAATGAGTTTCTCATTATGAACATTTAGGAAAATTTCTCTCTGTATATTATATTGCCGTTGATATAGCTATCGGTAGTTTATGTCAGTGATATCTGCAGTTGCATTTCAATTTATTTAATTAAGGTGCTTCTTGAGCAAAAAACATTTGAGAAAAGTTTGACGCATATATTCTCTGCTGTAAAAACATACATCAAAAATTTCGTTTTTCTCTTAATTTCACTTCGAAATTAGTGTGAGGGTATCGACTGAGTTTGCAGAAGTTTTTAGTACATAACTATTTTCAAGATAAAAACCAATTTTAATGGCAGTGAATTAATTCGTATAGTGGCAAAGTAATTGATAATAGGCGCTCTTCAGTGTATCATCAAATTATGAATTATATTTCAAATTAGAGTATCTGAGAACTAGTTGAAAATTGTCCCTTCTTTTATTCTTTGCTGCCACTCTTTAGCAGTAGGACCGTCATTCAAATTTGGACGATCTATTGTAATTTGGACCATCCATTCTAAGCAGGAAATTAAAAGTGTCAAAATTGTTATAAATGTTTCATCACTTCAATATCGTATCGTCATCATTCCCAGTAGTAGTATCAGTAACTTTATTGTATGAACTAATGTTGTTACCATTGCTACCTCTGGCACTAGCATTATTTCCATGTAGAAGTGTTTATAATTAGGATTAATGAATATGCGACAACAATATGCCATCATATCAGCATCGTAAAAAATTTAGTATCATCGATCGAAGGGAATCGATAATGGATCATTGAAATCTCCACTGCTAATGATTTCATTTAATTTTTCTTTTTTTCTCCAAAAATTTTTATCTTTTTATGGTTTCTTTTGATATGACATATTAATACAACCGATTCATTCATTGAATTTTTCATTCTCTCTCCCAATCAGTTTTTCCTACAAAGCTTTTCTTTACCTTTTTCTTTCTTTGCTGGAACAGCTGCTTTGATAAAGACAAAAGTTTGATAATTGATTTGTTAATTCGAAGATTAAACAAAGCTGAATGTATTTCTCGACAACCAGCGAAATACGATCAAACGAAGAAGTATGCCTATATCTTACTTCAGCCACGTCTACTATCATGAAATAAAAACTTGTGGTGTGTTTCTCAAAATCATGAACTTGGCAAACATAATTTAAGAATGAATTGTGGACTCCTATTGTTTAGAATGAACATTTCAGGATTAAGGAACTTCATTAGCATCACGAAGTGAAGAAAAAACTTCAGTTTCTTCCTACTGTGCTAATTCTGGTATTTCACCTTCGAAAAAGTTATTAAAACATGACCTTTAGATTGCTAAAAAAAAACCACAGCAATGACGCAGAGAATAAAATATTGATATGGTAGTATCAATATTTTGTGTTTTCAGGCATGATACATCGGAAAGATGGTAATTGCAATTTTAAGGAGAGATAGGGTCTGTTTCATGGATTTTCTTATTATTGATAGCAGGATGTTGTTATTTAATACGGTTCATTTCCTATGTTGGGAGGAAAGAAAAACGGCATTATATTTTTCATTTCTTTAATTCTTTTATTTCTCTTTAACGACTGACTTGTTATTTCATCCATTTTTGGATAGTAATTTTTCTTCAAATATTATCAATTAAATCTGTTAAAAAAATTAATTATCGAATAATTTGATTTTTTAGAAAACTCATGAAACTCATTTTTGAATTCCTCAGCTAAATTGACAATTTATCAAAAAAAGATATTACATCATTGGTATGCTGGATAGATGAGTATTGTCATCGGAGTATAAGTGTGCCATTATGGAGCAGTTGAATACTTACAGTATAGCTTCATCTCATATCTTACACTAGAGTGAATTTTATATTTCACCTTTATCATAACCTTGATAACCCGGTAGAACTTGGTTATAAAACATCTTTCATTAAGTATCTAAGCATGAATAGTTTTCTGATTTCATGCGTAACCATTTATACATCACACGTTACGGTGCATTTGTTAGCTTCCCATTGTTGTTATATCCTATTCTGAAAATTGCTGTCACTTCTGTGTATAGCTTCTAAAATGAAATTTGAATGGGAAATGGGCATGAAGCGAAGTCTCATGTATAACTAGTATTCATCGATCAGATCGACCACTCGATTAGCTATAATTTTTCATACTAGCTGTTATTAAATATCATTTATCGCACTAAGTGTTATCGCACTCAACTGTCACTGAAATATTTTATTGATTCGAAAGTTTTGGATAGGACAAAATTCAACCTGCCAGGAAATTCGATTTGCTATAAGAGAATGGGAGCGGTTAAATGCTTCCGAAATGCAATGTAAAATATAGATTATTCTAAATCTTAGAGTGATCAAAAAGCCCTCTTTTGTCCTAAGTGATCTAAAATTCACAACCTAAACAATTGAAAACCAGGTGAATCAATTCCGCCGATCGTACTGGATGACATTCCTGATTATTCACAGCTACAATATAAAGTTCACAGTGAAAAGTCAAATTTAGCTGATGGCAGTATATACAAGTATCACCTGATAATTAACGCATATTTTAGAAGTTTTGCAACAATGTTCCATTTCCTTTCACTTTTTGCACTTACCGTCTTTTCAGTCTTTGGGAACTAATTTGAGTTCGGTTTTTTTAAGTACGGAATTTTACAAAAGATGTTTTTGACCGTGATCAGAAAACTACTTCTGATTAGTTATATATGCAAGTGGTTAAGGTAAGACTAACAAGTTCGTGTTTACATTACAGTGCAGAGTTCTACAGATAGATATATTGCATCAAATTTTGATGGTTAATTTCATAATGCGTCGATAATACTGGTAGGAATGATTCCTTGACAATATTAGTTTCGATGGCATCATTAACAAGGAGTCAAAGATTACTTTATGAATTAAAATTAATGCTAATGTGGCAATGTATTCATAAAATAAAAGTGATGATAACAAGTAAGGATTATAGATTAGCAAAGAGGCAGGTAGTTAATCAAATTTAGAATTAAATTGAGAATTCTTTTCGCCTCTGTTAAGAAAGCAGTTATCCCAGTTTGGAGAAATTAATAACTTATTTCGATACATATCTTTCCATCTATGTATTCAGAAGTGTGTTGCTGTCTGAATAGCTGCTATTCGATCGATCGCAGAAATATGGTAGAGATGGAGATTGCTGACCGGACATTGAAATATACTCTACGCTATGACTTACTTCTCCTTCCTTTTTAGCATGCTCCACATCCTTGCCCTCTAAATGGCTGAAACAGCCGAAACAATTGATTTGGAAAAGTTATCCGTTAATAGCATCACACGAGCAAATAATCATTTTTAAAATTAACTTTCACTTCTGTTCATTCGTTCTTTCCAATTTTCCAGTCGAATTTAGCAGCTATCTCGAAAATAATCGATTAAATTAATTTGAAAGATAAATTTATATAAAATTAAAATTTATGAGGGATTCACAGATCCTCCCTTGAAACTGTGAAACCACGGTAGTTATGTTTCCTTCACCTATCTGAAATTTCGGAAAGAGAAAGAATGATTTGTGCTGCTGCTGCTGGTACGCGCTGGTTGTCGTGTTAGTGCAGTGTAATAAGTATCTGACGGGTAAGATGATGTACAGTGCACAGTGTTCTCTTCAATCTCTTTAAAACTCTTTATCTATCTCTTTTCATCTCTCTTCACTATTCCTCAACTAAAATTCTTTCGTTGAAAGTTCAAATGTAATAATAATATTTGACACTAACATCTTATCATCATTGTATAATATAATGATAATAATAATAATAATAATAATAATAATAGTAATATCTTCAAATTTCCCATTTAATTTTTGACCAAATTACTTTTGGCCTAATGGCCTAATGGACATGCACTTATATAGAATGATGATCATCATAAGAAGATCTTATCGTTTGGATTCAGATGTGTCAACAGAGCTTTATGAGAGTCCGAAATTCTTCATCTATCTACCCAGCATAAATGCTCAACATTTAATTAATTTTATTGTATTATTTGTCTGATAAATTTTAAACGGTCGGATTCTTACTCGATAAATTTAGTCATTGGATGTGTTTAAAATGAATAACATTTTCGAATCGAGGAATTATATTCGTGAAAGTTTTCTTTTCCTTCTTCAATTTAAAGGTATTTTCGTCGAAAATGACTGATGAGTCTGTCCTATGAACTTTTGTTTTCCTTGCGTTCCTTTTATTGTAAGGGACAAATTTGGGGCTCAGTTAAAGAAGAATCTCTTCCCTCTTGCATGCATCTGTTGCACAGGTAAAAGATAACGGACAACATACGTCACCGTGCGGTCTTATTCTCTTCTTTCTTCTGAATCATCATCTAGATGAATGACGATATCCCATTCTACCGCATGCAACCGAAATGGCATCATAGCCATTTTCTCTCTTTTCTTTGTTGATGTGTAAATGAAGAAGAATGAGGCAATGTGAGTTAAAAATTTTCGACGTTGAAGCAATGCTTCAACGACTGTTAACATGGTGAGCGGAGTGATCGAAGATAACAACGCTTTTTGAAATCTGTCAACCAACATACTATCTATCTCATCGATCCTCTTTAAAAAGTAACAGTAATATCGGGAAATGACTACAATTACAATATCACGAATCATTTAAGCATTGTTTGATCAGTCGCACTGGTGATGATGAAACAGATCAGTGCAAGCGCAAATGCAAGTGGAACTATCTTACATCTCACTCTAACATCATCGTACTTTCCCAGAAATGACATTCATAGGCATTGTGCGTTGCTGAAGAGATTGATCTTTGTCCACTCCTCTCCATCTCTTTATGTATTGCAGATGCAATGCAATATGTTCGATTCCTCTCCGGAAATTATTTCCTTCATTTATTTATTCTAATTCACTAATATATCCAGGTCATTATAATCTTTACTATCTTCCTACTTCATTGCATTTTTTATAAAGTTTACAAATTCATGAAAAAGAAAGAAAAAATATTGAGATCTGCTATCCTATTATTTTTCTTATAGTGGAATGAATCGGTGTTTCTTCTCTAAAACATATTTACAAACTTCCCCCTTTTTTTTAAATTGATGATTGAAATGGTTCAGTTAGCCAAGACCGCTCCTATCCCGTAAAGGGCACCTCTATCAATCAGCATTTCTCCGTCATTCGCCAATGTTTAGAGGAAGAAGGACGTAGCATTGCATCTCATTTCCGTTTCAGACTACTGCAATACGAGAGATAGAGACAGAGAAAGAGAGAGAGAGAGAGAGAGAGAGAGAGAGAGGGAGTCAATTGTTCCTCTCCAAAAATATTTTGTGAAGACAGATGTCTGCTTAAGTACGAAAAATTAAGAGAATGCTAGGTATTACAATCCGTTGGTATCTGTCTATCTATGACGTGAATGCTAGTTGGTATCTATGACATGGATTGATTCACACATGATTTGTATACTTCTTCAGTTCACTGAAAGTTGATTTAAGCTGTAACTCTCTCGCATTTTCCTCATCTCTTTCTCTTATTAACAGCTAATTTGTAATCATTTTAGATCATAGCCAACTTACCTGCCAAGAACAAGAACAATGGTACATGACGAGCAGAAGGGAAGAACAACATCATCGGAAGCCGCGGAAAAGGAAAGATTATTGAAGCATGAAGAAGCGGCGAAAGCACTCGGTAAACCGATCTACGATGACATGAAGGTCAGTGAAGTGTATTCCAAAGAAGGTCATTGAAGTGTATTACTAAGATACATTTTTGCTCCTTCCCTCTATAAGAATTGATTATGAAATGATTCGACTAAAACGATTAATTATGTCAATGTTCACTAACCGAAAATTTCAATTGAACCAAATTATTTTGTTTCTTTTAAGAATTGTTGATGAATTCTCCTTTTCTTTCGCCTTCTTCTTTCTATTTGCTTTATTTACTTTGTTTTGTTTTATTTCTTTGATAAGGAAAATTAGCAATAGCATATTTGAGAAGCGGTTGCCTTCGAAAACCCGCAATGTTTGTGTTATCGCTGTTTCTCGTTCTTTTCATTACATCCCCATGGACGAGCTTGCAGCCTTTGCAAACATACAAATATTCATCACGGACAAATAAATGTGTGTGTGTGTGTGTGTGTGTGCCATTACAAAAGAGAATAATAATATGGCGGTGTCGACATTCGCACTAATACAAAATTGTTTAAATGCATCGCTTACATTCATGTTTACCATTAAAAGATGATCTTTGGTACTGTTTTGAAAATGGGAGGGGGGAGCTTATGAATAAAATCTCTCTGCGGAAACTATCAATAAAAACCGGAAAGGGAGCGGTATAAAGGAAGGGAGGGCAAAATTTACTAATAAAAACTATTTCAATAGCAGCATATTGCTTCTTTCTTTCAGATATCTATTAAAAAACGAGGGTTGAGTGTTACCACATTTTACTTTTTTATCCTTAAAAGAGATGATAGATGGGAGTTGTTTTCGCTTAAGCTTACCCTTTCTCCAACCATTTTATTAATACAGATTTATTTTACGAGCAATTTATCCAACTTTCTTCGCTGGCCACATACACCTTACTGCGCATTCAACACTATCCCATCATTATCGCTAATTGAGCCGAACTGTATCAATCATAGATAATATTCTTTTTCGTGCTTCCCATATCCTAGACTTTCCAATTCCAAACTCTGTTTGCCATCATGGAATGTGACAAAGATCACTTTGTATGGGTAAGATAGAAATTTGTTGAAATGTCTTCAGGTTCCATGCAGATATAACCACAGAATCCAGAATTCCTGGTAAAGCGAAGTTATGTATTCGTTGAGAAGTACTGGACTTGCCGGACGATTAAAAGTGAATAAAATGTATTGGATGTGTAGGTCACTAAGTAAATTTGCCAGCTAGCGAAAAGGAGGTTGTTAGAAATATTTAGTAGTAAGAACATAAAAACTCAATCTCCAAACTTCTTCGATACCCTTTTTGAATGAAATAGTGATTTAGTGTAATTGGTGATGAAAAAAGTGGCTGGAAATAGGATGACAAATACATAATTTTTCATTTTAGCACATAAGTACCAATCACGGGCAGTATTTTCACTCTCAATTTTCTTAAAATGCTGATTAAATGATTAAATGAGTTAAGCAAATGCTTGTTGAATTCAAAGACAATTTTTGATGTTTTTATTTTCGCATAAATTTTTCATTCAGAATGTTGAAATTCAGCTGGAGATCATCTGCTTGCTTTTTTAACCAATGATTTCTGTAGATGTTTTCATATTTCAACTGTTTTCTGTCAAGGTTCCACACTTTTCCACAAAAATCTAGAAATTTTTCAATGAATATTAGAAAAATTGTCTTTATAACTGCAAAATAATATAGCAATTCAGCATTTAGTTGATGATTTGATTCTTTCTTATCAAGGAAACGCCAAATTTACATATTTAAAAAAAATTCTGAAGAGTTGATCCATTGTATATATATATTGTTAACCGTGTTTATTATCATAAATCCTTTGAAAGTCTATAGCGTCTGTTGGTCGGTTTGTGAAAAGATTTGTTACTAATTATACCGGTTGCGCTAATATCGAGGAGTTGGTTTGTGAACTAAGTGGAAAGAAGTTTTAATAACCAAAACCAATGGCTGATCAGAAAGATGTAGAGGTAGATTTTTTTCATTTCTTCTAAAATATCTTCTAGTTTCCTTGTAACATCCTCCACTTCTGCTGAATTTATCCCTAGTTCTATCAGTTACCATTTCATTGGAGCGAAGAATAATTGATTGTTATGGAAAGGAAAACTTTTTGCGAGTAGCCTATAAACACTTCAGTGCCTCAATCCCTTTGATATTCTTTATATAGAAAGCAGCTCACTTACTGGTGGGAATGGGAAGTAGGTCTAATATGAAATTGCTGTTTCAGTAGGTAATTCTGTTTACTCCCGTGGCGCTAATAGTTACAGAGAGTAATTGGTCTTTTTCTCAATAAATTTTTGTTTATTGAAAATTTGTTTGACCGTTCATTTCATGTAGAAGGGAGAAAAAAACATTTCTAACATTTCTTCATAGCCTTTAAGAAAAGTCATTTTCAACTTTTTTATTTAATCGGGTTCTTCATGTTTACCTCTTCCTTCCTCCTCAAAAAGACTCTTTTAAGATATACACGAATAAATTTTGCAAGTAATCATTGGAAAAGAGTGATATAAAGGTATGATATGCAAAAATCTGCTCCAAATATTAATATCTTGTACCAGCATTAGCTGAGAAGTCATTAACTTGTATGATTTGATAAGGAATGATAAAGTAAAACCTGATATCACAAAGCACGCATGTTGAAGATGATAAATTTGATCTTATAAGGTTTCGTGAAGTTAGCTCTACGTAATGGTTTATGCATTACTAGTGCAGTTATCTTTTCTATTTCCACCACCATGTGTGTATTTTCTTGATAGATAATCGACTTTTCCAATTTTTCATGAAGAATTTACTGCGAGTGATTTTTTCCCCAGTTTTTATTTTCAACTTCGTAACTCGAAATTTTTTAACTAGTTTTTATAAAATTCAAAAATCTTTGCTCTTTAATATAAACCATTTGCTGGGGTGGGCGGTTAGTCTGTCATAGTCATTATTATGGTATTTGATTAGTTTCATAGCTTTTTCAACAGTCGTGTGCCATTCATCTTATTCAATTTTATTAAGTGTTGTTAAAATTTTAAATTTCAAGCATCGATGAAAACTGAAAATTGATGCAAGAAAGCAGTTGTGGCACTGATCGAGTCGGCTTGTTGCTTTCTTTAAACTTTCAGTCCTTAACTACGTAGCCTTTCAAAATAGAAAGAAGGAAAAAGTATTTTGTTACTTACAAAAAAAGCGAATGCTGCAACAAATGACTTTTCAACGGGAAGTTGCAGTGGTTTTCGGCCTTTCTGAAGTTCACATCCTCTCTTTATCAGTCATTTTAATTTTGCGTCTCTCTCATATTTTCATGGAGATCCTGTCTAAACCGGACTTTCATTCCACTATTATCAAAAACAAATATAACTTAATCTAAATTTTCAACAATAAATATAACAAATAATATTAAATTGCACATTGTACACTTCAAATGATTTTTTGACAACCATACGATTCTGCTATTGTGTAAGATGAAGGCAGTGATAGGGAGACGAATAAGGTTCGATGGGATGTTGTCCCGTCGATGATGAATAACATTTGACATGGAAAGACCGTGAAAATGATCTTACCGATATGGCGAGTATCATAGTAGTAGTTGGTGGTGCTCAGTGGTGATATATTGTTTTATAGTCCGCTACATGCCTTTATTTCATTTACGTCAAGAGCGATGTACGGACCATTACTCTCATTACACGCATAAAAAGTTTTTACCTTCCTATTGACTTTTTATCTCTCGAAGTTGATATCTTGTGAGATATCGCTAGAAATCTTTCATTCTTCTTTTCTTATTCTCTCACTTTTATTTTTCAATGTTTCATCTTTTATATGTTTTCATTAAACCAATCAGTTTCATGGCAACAGCACATGCACACTTTATTTTCTTTTTCGCTATCACTTGCAGTTGTAATTAACTGGAAATCCATTCAGTTTTACATTGTTCACCCAACATTTTGTGTAACTCATCTTTTATCAAAAGATTTCAGCTTGTTGTTTCTTTTCTAATCTATTATGGTAACTTTTTATATATTTTGACAAATTTGCTTTTAACTTGCTGTGGTGACATTGTAGAACTGATGAAAGAAATAAAATCTTTGCATAATGTAGTGTCATATAGGATGTAGTGAAGTGTCGTGAAGGGTGCTGTAAACTGAACACTTTCTTCATATTTCTGTTGCTTATCAAAGAAAATTGTCTCTTTGGATCGATGTTGGATAACATCTCTGCCAATCATTCTAACCTTTCAATTGACATTGATAAGCGATAATAGATATATAACCGATAACAGATATTCCTGCAAAATCCAATTAGATTGACTCTGTTTAACTGTTAACTTCGTATTGGTTAGAGTGAAACTCGATTTTCCAGTACTTTGAAAATCTTACAGTTTTATTGAGCTGTTTTCCTGGAATAGATCACTCATATGCCTTCCTGATAATTGTCATATAGTTACTGATGTTTAGAATTACTTTTAAGTTGTACAATTGAGGAATTAGGGGACCAACAAGAAGTTGTGTTCACCATCGAAAATCCTCCTGCCATTTCTTTTTCTGATTACTGCTTTTTACAATCGTTGATCACTACCACGGCATTATTAGTAACTTTGTAGTGGTTTGCAACTAATCGTCTTTTATTATTTCATGAATATTCATTAAAATAACTCTGCAACAATGATCAACATTTGTGTTTATGTTATCAGAAATTGAGGAAGTGATTTTGTGAGAGAGCTGTTTCTTCTCTTATTTTCTCATTTTCATCTTTTGTTCTCTTCTACTAATATCATGATATTGCCAAAAGTTATTCCTTTCTACTTTCTGTTATCGAATTATTACTTGAATGCAGAGATAGTTTACTTCATCTAGAGAGGTGATAATCATCAGCTCCGAATGATAATGTTGCCTCTACGCTCTTTCCTATTTGCAATTTTTTGAACTGAACAAATCACAACTGATCTTCATTACTTTCTCACTAATAAATCTAACGTTTAAAGAAAAGATGTAGATTAGAAAAAATATGGTTACCCCTAGTTAAAAATTTTTTTCCCTCATTGAAAATCTTGTCAGTTATCTGTTTTAAATAAAGCCGAATTTTATGAAGCATGAAAAACCGAAACTGAAAAATTCGAATAGCAATTGACTGAAACGTCTAATGAGTGCTATTTATTGAATTACTTTATTAATTTCTTCTCTAATTATCGATAGAAAGGGAAATAAAGTAGCTTTAGTTTTCACGTGATTTAATTGCGTTTTAATTTTGAAGTCACGACAAGAGATTTTATTCGAATTCTCTCACTGTATAGTTCGTCACGTGATAAGGTATTTATTGTTGGATCAGGTCCGGAGCTGAAAGCAGAACACGGAACCTAAGCGAAATCAATTCAGCAACAACATCCTCTCCTGTACCGAACATTGTGTTATCGTTCATAGCAGACGACCATTTTGCCTTAAAAAAATAATTGTATTTTTTGACAAACTATTTGCAAATTGAACCATTGCGTATTGAGAAGATGCTGAGAAAAGGTCAACAAAGAGGTGAAGTATGTATTATTCTTCGCTATACTTTAACTTCTTCCAAAGTTTGAAATTTAACTGTTTCCAATTTTTAGTCGCGCATGTGAAACGCACTTTAATCTCTCTTTTCTCGTGTCTTTTCTACTTATCTTCAAGAAAAAATAAGTTTACTAGAAGGCATCCTTAGAGCCATATATCTTTCTGACTGTCTCTATAAAGTATGGGATATGGTGGAAAAAAATGATTGATTTGCGACTTTTTACTATTTCAAACTAGTCCTCTGAAATTAAAATAATGTATAGATTGGGTAGTGGGAAGGAATATTTGTTGTTTCATTTCATGTAAACTTCAAGGACGCTGCAATTGTTTTTCTACTGCACCATATAAACAAATTTTATCGAATAAAATATAATTAAATTCAACATTAGATACTGCTTCATCTTTGAATTTCAATAACCATTTGGAAATTTCAGGGGGGATGGACACAGTCTTTGCTGATGGCCGTTGCATCGGCAGCAATCGGTGGTTCATTTCAATTCGGTTATCATATCGGATGTGTCAATGTTCCTGCAAAAGTATTCAGTGTTTCTTAAAACTTTGGCCATCTTATCCGTTTTCTATTTTATCTTATAGTAGATTAAACTTGCATAGGTTTTTGATCAAAGTGCAATTCTAGATTATTAAATTATGGATGATCGATTCACATAAAAAACTTTTCGATGAAACATTGACGCTTGATGAAATTGGCAGAGTTCAGTGGTATGTCATCTTAACTTTTCTTGTTACCATTATTATTATTACTTCAAGAAATTATTTATTGCTATTCAATTCAATTCAATTAGTTGGATTATTATAGGTCTTTGCAATTTGAAAGAAAAGCTGTTGACTTCGGATTTAAAAAAATTGAAATCCAAGCATTCATTTCGTATATTTAAAGGTTTTGCCAGTGGTATTTAATTGAAATTATTTGTTGCAATTCTTCAGGGCCATAGCAGTTGGTATATTCGCTGTAGGTGGTATGATTGGCGGATTGGGATCCGGTAAAATGGCAGATTGGTTAGGTCGTAAAGGTGCTATGGTATTTAATAATGTTGTGGCTGTCTTTGCTGCTGTGCTGATGACATTGGCTTATTATGTTAATGTATATCCATTGCTAATCATTGGACGTCTTATTATTGGCATCAACTGTGGTAAGTATTTCGATCATTCATAATCTTAATTATTTTTCATTTGATACCTAATTAGTGACAAGAAAGGTGCCAACAGGTATGATTGCCTCAAATTAGTTAAAAACATTCATTTATTATTGAAAATCATTGATGTTGAAAAGTAGTTATATCCAATGCTTTCAAAACATTTCAATATTATTCCACTTACATCTCTATACGTCTCGAAACTGTTACCAATTTATAAAACAATGCCATTGGTTGCATTGTGCTTATGATTTCAGGTTTAAGCTCAGGCCTAGTACCGATGTACCTTACCGAGATATCACCGGTCAATTTACGTGGTTCTCTGGGCAGTGTTGCGCAACTTTTGGTTACTATCGGCATTTTGTTCTCCCAAATTATCGGTCTACCACAAATTCTTGGATCGGAGAAACTGTGGCCGATGATTTTCGGTGAGTTTTGTTTCGACTTACAAAATCCGTTTTTTAATTTTGTTATTGTGAGAAAGTAAAGGAAAAAATTTTGATTGCGTTAATCATTTTCTGCTTGTCAGTTTGTGTTTAATGACAAGCTTATCAATTATCTTTCCAATTTTGAGTCATCCAGAAATCTGAAATTTTAATTCGGTAAAAATATTATCGCATAGGATTCACCGTGGTACCAGTGATTTTCCAAATAGCTACACTACCGATGATTCCGGAATCGCCCAAGTATAATTTGATTGTAAAGAATCGCGCCGAACAGGCTGAAGAGGATCTGAAAAAATTGCGAGGAAAGGACAATGTAATATTTTTTCTTACTTTTGGAATGAATGTAGTGCTTCTAGGCTTTTGCCTAAAATTGATGCTGTCGAAAAATTATATTGGCAATTTGGAAATATACAATGGATGAAGAAGTGAGAACCGCACTGAAATGAATTTTCTAGGTGAAAGCCGAAATTGATGTGATGAAAGAGGAACAAGCCAAGATAAACGCTGTTCCCAAGATGGGTATCTTTGATTTGTTTCGTGGTAATTTGCTATGGCCCATGATTATTGCAATTTTAATGATGTTAGCGCAGCAGTTTTCTGGTATCAATGTCGCCATGTTTTTCTCTACGATGATTTTCGAAGGTGCGGGATTGGGTGATAAAGCGGTATATGCTACCCTGGTGATGGGTTTGATTAACGTCCTCATGACTGTTATCTCTGTGTACTTGGTAAGATTTTTTTCAATATTTTCTGAATACTTTGTTGAATTTCACAGGATTTCAAATCATTTTTTGTTCAGTCATTGGAAAGATGGATGATGCAGGCCAGAAAAAAGAATCAGTTTTACAGGAAATTTCCTAATATTAACTTGAAATGAGATTAATGAAATAACCTTGTCTGTTATCCCACTTCTATCGAGGTTATGAAGAGTTCGAATATTTTTTTTTTGTTATTTTTACTATAATTCTTGATGTATATTTTTGAAATTCTTCGTGGCTTTTATCATTAAAAAATATTGCAAATTCAGGTAGACCATCCGAAATGTGGACGTGTCATGTTGCTCATGATTGGATTGATTGGAATGTTCTTCGCTTCTATCGCTATTGTTATCTTCATTTCAATCTACGTAAGTGCACGCTATTAAATGGATCAGTATTTGTTCATATATTGAATCGCGTTAAAAAACTTTTGATTAAAACTATAAGCGGACAGAAAAGAAAATGGGCAATATTTTTACAGACATCAGATCCAACAAGCAACAAATGGGCATCTTATCCAGCTTGTTTATTCGTCTTTCTTTTCGTAATTTTCTTCGCCACTGGTCCAGGTAACAATCAGGCTTGCGATTTACTTGAAATGAAAATAGAAAATGAAAGAATTGAATTCTTGTAAATACGGCAGCTACCTTATTTATCACTGAAGCCGCGATATTGCTGATAAATAAATTTGTTAGAAAACTGACTTTTTGATGTTTTTTGCAGGTTCCATTCCATGGTTCTTTGTTTCGGAACTTTTCACATCAGGTGCACGTGGTGCCGCAAATTCGGTAGCTGCAGCAACAAACTGGACTGCAAACTTTCTCGTCGGAACATCCTTCGAATTCCTCCACGTAAGCACAATTCTATGTTTTATTTCTTTAATAACTCTATAAATAATCGTAAAAACATTCGACGATCTGCGAATTTTTTAGTATCCCATCTTTCTGAGCATTACTCTAGGCATTGATACATATTTGTGTATCGATGAATGAAATAATTCTTTAACGTACAGTATTCTCCTGTAGTACGATACATTTACGAAGTCGTACAAACGGATTCGGAAATTTTCAGCAACTGTTTCATCAGTACACTTTCCTGATTTTCTCTGGTTTCCTGGCATTTTTTGCATTCTTCACCTGGATGTACGTACCGGAGACGAAAGGTCGTAATGTAGAAGACATACAAGAAGAGCTGGCTCGTGGTAAATCTCGATTCGCTCGAAATGCAGCATAGATAATTACGAATTTGGAGAAGGCTCAAAAAAACCCAATATATGTAGATCCTTCGATATTTTTCGACGCAAATAATCGACAGTTTTCTCTTTTACTGAAAATATACTATTCCCAATTTGTTTGTTTCACTTCCATAGACATTTTCCGAGCTAATAATGGTTGAAAATTAATTATGGTGCTTGTCCTATCAATTAAATGTTTAAGTTTTATCTTTCAATCGATGATTGGGGTTGAATTTTATCTCTTCCTTTTCTCCTTCAGTTGTTTGACGCTATTGCTCAACAATGCAATTTCATTTTGTCGGCAATGTATTTCGAGACATTTTAGAGAGATATGTTTTCGTTGAGAATTTGAAGCAGTAAATTTCAAGAGTTTCTAAAAACATTTGTTTTCTTTGCTCTTACCCTTTTCCTACTTTCCCTGCACTTTTCGTCGAACTGTTATGCTACGATTATTTAAACATCTTTTTTTCCAGATTACCTCAAGTAAAAAAGTTCTACACTAATTTTTTCCTGTCCAATGCAGAATCTTAAATAAAACTCAATTATAATTTAAGAATTGAATTTACTTAAAACTCTTTTTTGAAAGTTCGGATTCCGAACAAATGATCAATCATTTTTATAATATATATTTTGATTTTTCCAATCTTAATCTTTTTTCACAATTTATGTATTTGTCTTTTTTCGGAAGAACGAAATATTGAAGATTTATAGATTTGTTTGTGCTGTTAGTCTAGCGTTATCTATCAATGTACATGTACATGACAACATCAGTACATGACATCATCATCTCATTAATGCACATCTTTTTATAGCCTATCGAAATATATTTCTTATTTTCTTATCAAATATAAATGCGAAAAATTGTCTTCAAGAAAACTTTTTTGTGGATTTTGGAAACTGATTGCTATCCTGGTCATCATGATCATATCATTGATCAAAACCAGTTCCTTGTCATGCTTCCATAGATTGACTGCATAATGACCATTTAAGCATCCAATAATGTCAACGATACGATTTATCTTTACTTTATCATCGTGTACACATGTATGCTTTATTACTTTCATAGAAGTTAGAAAGTTTTTTTCGCTGGTTTAGATATCGGAAGGTGGCAATATGCAAAAATAAATAGGATCTCAAGGCTGATTCGATCGTATGATTTGAATGGTTTACGTTTGGGGACATTCCTTGCATGAAGACTTTTAGTCCCGAAGAAATGTGAAATGTTCTAAATTCTAGCCTTCATAAGTTTGAAAAATCATTGTAAAGTGGAAGGTACTAGAAATAAACTACATGATATAAGACTTGTTCTAAAAACCTCTTCAACATATTGATCGCTTATAGTGTTTCTACTTAACTAAAATTAGAAAGAAAAAAAAGAAATCAGATCATCGAAAATTTCGAGTGAATCTGCGAGGAACGGACTCTATCTCCTGTTCTTCCAAGTGCTAATTCGCATAATTATTCCAAGAAATGCAATGACAAAGTAATTCCGTCTCTTCCCAGAAATTCTTCCATGATGAAATCATATTTATGACGAAGTATTGTTAATAGCACAATCCATCCAGGGAGCTTCCACCTCACTTTTGCTGTCAGCTTGATGAAGGAACAGAGCTTAAACGAGAATTGGAGAGAAAATGCTGATGAATTAGTTGACATTTAGTTGTAAGAAGAGTGAAATTTGAAAAAAACAAATTCATTATTTTGCTCTATCTCTTCATTATTGGATTTTCATTATCATCGATATGTATTGATCCATCTGGAGGGATATTAAAAATTTATTTTACGCGTTTATCTGCTCGCCATCAGTTTAAAACTTGGTACTCTGTCAAGGTGGCTAAAATTATATCTGTTACTCTTTCGAACATTATTGCTAATTATAACCTGCGGCAAATGCAACTTGATTTTTCTGAGAGTTTTAATAGTCGAGCGAAACTGAAGAGAGTTGACGATCTATTGTATCGAATGAAAAAAACCTAGTGAATCATGTTACATCCTGACCAGTGAGATCATACTTCAGGATTTCCACATCAATAAGTAGACATTCTTCGGTATTGCACTTATTCACGTAAAAGTTTTCATCCTCAATAATCTGATTGTCCTTTCATTACTCAAATATCACAACTTGATTAATCTAATCAGACAATATATATATATATATATATAGATAGATAGATAGATAGATAGATAGATAGATAGATTATATGAGCGAACAAGTTTCCTCTTGTTATCAGCGCTTACCGATCGTTTTCATAGTGGTTCCTTCTAGTCAAGCAGTCCCCTAGTACTAGTATACCGTGAATTAGTTTCTCCTACATTTTTATTGTCAGAAGTTTTGCAGTGCAATCATCGCTTTATCTTACCTTATCCGATTATGTTCCACTGCTTAACGATATCAAATGAAAAAGTTGCTAACGGGAAAGTCAACGGGCTTTAACATATTTTATGATCTTCCAAATTTCTTTCTGTAATAAGTACTTTTCGGATTAACTATCAATGTTATTTGAAGGAAGCAGATAACTTTACAACAAATCAACATTGAAGACGATCACCGTCGGTACTGCATTTTCTTGAAATACATGATTTGTGCAATACTGCCGGCAGTTTGCGTATGTTTAGACAGACAGAATTTGAACAGTTTTGAAAGTTTGAAAATAGATACTTTCAACAGTTTGAGAAACATACGTAATCCATCAACCTTGTTATCACTGATAGAGGATTTTACATATCACTGTTGGCGTACAATTTCTTGCGAGGTATTTATTCTGAACCGTCATTTCCTTCCTTCTCTACTCGTTTTCATTGCTGTCAACAACTACACAATAGTAACGGTCCAAAGTCCGAAGTTTTCTTGTACCCCGCAAGTTTGATGGTGTGTCATCATTTATTCCGCATTGTGTGACTGAGGAAAAGAAGAGCAAATTGTAACGATGATGTATTCTTTTTGTCGATAAATTTAATTATCTAAAATTTTTCGAATGAATCATTGCTTCCCAGTACCTCTTCTTCCTCATGTACTTTCGCTTGTAGGATCTCTTCGTAACCGGTTAGAAAAAAAAGACTCACTCTCGTGCAATCCTATCATAATCCATCCGATCTTATTTCAAACTAATTCTTTCAATTAGATGAACAAAAAGATATCCCTTTCGCAACAATTTCCAAGTTTTCGAAGTATAAAAAAGTTTACCTTCCGTTTTATACTTCATCGAGATAATTCAACACCGCCAATATGTATTCAATGTTAGATTAAATCGACCAGAAACCAGAACTGCGTCCACTCTTCCATTCTGGAGATTCGTTGATATATTTCAAATGTCAAAAATTCAATTTTTATTATAAAATATTTTTGTTTCAACATTGTTTATGCAACAAACATAATTGTGAGAACGTCGAAGTGTTTTCGGCCATCTAGCAACCAATTCCAAATGCCGTCCAGTTGTATTGTATGAGCCGGAAAGTCATTTTGTGTAGGATCAATCTCAAAGATGAATTTAACGTCTGCTTTTGACAGCTTTTTGAATTTTTTCTTTTTTCCTGCGCGATTGAAATTTCTTGCTGTATTCAATATATGCATGTTGAAGTGTAGGAAAAATGGAAATTTCATTGTTTCAGTAATTTCTAGCAACTTCCGCTATTGTTCATAGTAATATTATGAACGCTAATCATAAATCGTAGAAGCTTCATGTCAGGACAGCTTTTTTTTCCGAAACCAGTGATCATCACTATCCATGGTCATTGTATGGGTCTGGAATTGATTTTTTGGCTTCTGCTGATATACGCAATGCTTCAAATAACTCTATAAAAGTTAGTTGTACGAATACCGTATAATACGACAGTTGAAGAGATTAAAGGAAGAGGTGATTAAAGATAGGCCTGAAAGGGTGCACAGCGGCTTGACAGTTTGACCTTTGAATTTGCTTACACAGTTCGTGATTTCGATAGTCCGGAGGCATTGAATTACGATTATAACTACATTTCTTTTCATTTTTGAAATAATAATAGAGGTTTCATAAGACACTAATTCTAAATTTTGGTTAGCTAATGAATTTCAACTCTACAGATTATTCACAATGAAACAACAGAAGTTACACAATTGAAAAATCACTTCATAAACTGGGAGTTGTGATGTATGCAGAGTCACTGATCTTAAAAATACATTCTGGGAATTTGTTGGTGGCCTAATTTCTGAAGTGGTGGAATTGCTGAACATAATCATTTGCTATGGCGTTTCCTTATATCAGGTCAAAATTTAAAAAATAACGTTGTAGCCAGCGAACTTTTGAATTTCTCCAATTTCAGGAGAACAAAGATTTTTTCAAATTTTCTTATGCCTTTTTTACCTTCTTAGATTTTTAATAACCGAAAACATGAAGGAGGTCATTCATTTTAAATCTCTGCGACGGTTTTTCCTGTCTCTTTTGGCATATATTAGGTTTAAGCATGGAGTAAGTCAAAAATTCTAAAATCAAAAATTTGAAAAGTTTAAAATTACCATACTTCTATAAGGAATTTGTTGGAAGAAAAAAATTAAATATTCAATAGGAAGTGCATGCGCTCCTTTTATTTGCAATTCGTTTGCTTTGCATTACCGCCTAGGAACTGTGATAAAACGATAAATGTAAATAGTTAGTCAGATTCAGTGAAAATGACTTGCTGTAGATGTTTATTAAGTGCGATATTTGTATTCAATTGGAAGTGTAAGAGAGATGTATTTGATTAGCATTTGAATCAAATGGGTATATCTTTAGGTTTCATATCTCGATAGTGCGATAGCACGAAAGAATGCTAATCAGAGATTTTATCACTTGCGGGCAATATCGCTATGAGAAACTCGATGCTATTCAAGGTATCAAATTAGCACTGAACTATTCTCGCGATCATCCTATTGATGACTCGGTCCAATTTATCCGCATTTGGAATCAACCAGAACTCTAAGCCGACCATTCGATTCAAGCAAGCGCTATTGCACCTAGTAATAAGAAGCCTAAATTCAACGATGTTTGATATCCTTCCTTTATTTTGACGATTCATATCAGCCATTGAAACATATGCTTAAGAAATTATTTCAGCAATTGAAGCATAAATTCATTTTTTCTGACTTTTGATTGAAGAAACCATCTCACTTTCCGCCACTTTCTACAGTGATAAGACTTATCACATTAACTAAGCATAAGAATATACATTTACAGTGCACTTTTTAAATTACATGTTGCAAACATTATCCAAGAAAGATAGAGTGAGATTGGCTGATGTGAAATCTTTATGATGTACGGCTGAATGAATGTTTTACTTATTAAGGTGGACGTATAGGTGTTGGCGTACAGTTGAGAATATCATTTTTTTTATATATGAGAACTGCATTAAAATTCGGGAAAGTTAAAATGAATCGAGCGATAAAGGGGAAGAAAGATCCACCTGAAACTTTCATTGTAAGGAAAAAGGAAGAAAGAATGAAATTATTATGACACTTCCGTATTTTTCACATATCAATTCGTTGCAACGCTGTTATTTCATACTTTCATTATTCGTTTGACTGATTTCTTTATTGATGGAGACCTGTTCGCTACTAAAACAGCTCCATATCTTCTTAAATCTTTAGAATTTTCAAACACTGGTTAAAGGTTACAGGTTCACTCCAGGTACGATGATTACAACCGGGTTCGTTTATTTTTTTCTTTTTTAAGTTTTATCACATTGTTAAAATAAGTGAATTTTTAGAGCTACAGCTTTCACGAATGTTTCGTTTCTTTTTACCCATCTGAGAATAAATCATATCTCTGGCTAAAGGGCTTATGATTTCGAAATTTCAACTATTTATTTAGCCAATACTTTATCTCATACTATTATGTTAAATTCTCTTCTATCAACCTAGTTCAGTCACTAATTGAACTTTCAAAAAATCTATCAAATCGATTTGGTAAGTGTAAGCTTCTATTATAACGGACCTCTTTTTAATTGCGAAAAATCGAAATTAGTTTTAGAAATTGTTAGATAGCAGAATGGTCTGTAAAACCATTAGAACTAAAACACCTGGAATATTGTTAATAATAACAATATGCATCCTGGCATTTCCAGGAAGTTTGCAGGACGGACAGCAATCATCACGGGAGCTTCTCGTGGTATTGGCAAAGAAATTGCTCTGAAGCTAGCCAAAGATGGTGCTAATATTGTTGTGGCTGCTAAAACTACTGAGCCACATCCAAAACTGCCAGGAACAATTTATTCAGCTGTGGAGGATATCGAAAAGGTTATTTGTCTTTTTGTAGCAACTACGTGAAATACAAACGTGAGGTTGACGCTAACGCTAGCGGCATAGGCTTCTGACTTCACTTATAACCTAACGCGTGATTTCACCCAATGAAGAATTGTTTCATTTTTCCATTACGTGCTACTGTTTAAAGCTTTAAAATTCCAATTACTTCTCTGATTTCGCGTAACATTTTACTTCTTAAAGAATTTCTTGTTTGACTTATTACGATGATATAATTCTGATTGTAGGCAGGTGGTAAAGGATTGGCATGTGTAGTCGACGTACGTGACGAACAGTCAGTAACAAGAGCGGTCTCAAAAGCAGTCGAGAAATTCGGTGGACTCGATATTCTAATTAATAATGCTAGTGCTATATCGCTTAGCGGGACATTAGAAACAACGATGAAAAAGTTTGACTTGATGCATCAAATCAATACACGTGGAACTTTCCTGATGTAAGCATGCTATAAACAACATATCGGTGTAGTGTATGATTAACTCCGGAGAAATCAGTTTAATGAAATTGCTCAGTAAAAAATTTAAAATCAGAGAAAACTGCAATTCGAACGCATCCTTATTCAACAACAGCGCCTTTTCAGGTCCCAAAAATGCATACCATTTTTAAAAAATGGCAAAAATCCTCACATTTTGAATATCAGTCCACCATTAAATATGGCCAAACAATGGTTTGCCAATCACGTCGGTAAGCGTTAATGAAGAGAGCCGAGCGGAGTAAGGAATAAATGAAAGAATTGATGAGTAATGAAAAAATAGAAACAAGGGAAATTAAGAATTAAGAACGGAGAATAAAGAATAGAAAAAGAATGATAATTACCAAATTCTGTTCAAACATCTTTGTTCAGCCTATACAATGGCGAAGTATGGCATGTCAATGTGTGTTTTGGGAATGCACGAGGAACTACGGCCTTTCAATATTGCTGTGAATGCATTGTGGCCAAGAACAGTTATTTGGACTGCTGCGATGGATATGATTTCCTCTGGAATTGCTCAAAATGTTCGTCCCTCCATTTTATCTTTTAAATAAATAAAATTGATAATTTTTTATTATCATGTAGAACGTGGATGAATCAATGGTGAGATAAGAATCGAAATAAAAAAAAAAGCTAAAAAACTATCATTCCCAATATTGCTGTTAAATTTGGGCTGAAATAGAATCGTGCTCATACAAGTTGCACTGAGTTTTATTCTGGGAATATACTCTTTGCATGAACTTCAGGAATAATGGCGTAAATTTTGTTCATATATTTCATATGAAGTAGTATTAGAAAATCTTAGAGTTGCCGCAAGCCTACAATTATGGCGGATGCTGCATATGCATTACTTTCTCGTGATAGTGCCCGCTATACTGGAAATTTTGTCATTGACGATGAAATTTTACGGGAAGAAGGAATACAAGATTTCAATCAATATTCCCTTAAACCAGGTAATTTTATGGAGATTGAATTG
Source organism: Cercopithifilaria johnstoni (assembly GCA_916381525.1). Lineage (NCBI taxonomy): Eukaryota > Metazoa > Nematoda > Chromadorea > Rhabditida > Onchocercidae > Cercopithifilaria > Cercopithifilaria johnstoni. Next base: position 120,000 of record CAKAEH010000444.1, read on the forward strand.
TCGTCCAGTGAAATCCAAAAAGCTTGTCTAATGAATGTTTCGACTAATTAATTAATATCTTGACCACATATTCTTCGTCCCTAATCTTAATTTTCGTTATAATATTGGAAAGAAAATTCTCAATTTCAATTTATAAATGATTGTCGAATATTGAAGAGCACTATATCCAGGAGCAACATTATTAGAAGACTTTTTTCTTCCTGATGTTGCGGAAACAACAGATTCTGAAACAATCACTTCAATTTCGTCCCTAAATGCAATGATAAATGAGACCAAACAAAGTATTACTCCGGATTTGGTACAGAAGGTTCGAGCGATCTACCAACTCGATGTGATAGAAGGTGAATAGTTCCAAAATACTTTCTAAAATTATTTACTGTGTCTTATATGGCACTTTATAGATTTGTATCCTATCTCTCACGGCGGTCATATCTTCTACTATCCTTTTTGGCTTGATTTCAACAGCTATAGAATGCTTCTCTTTAGTATGCGATGGATGCTTCGCAAATTGGGTTTTAACATAATAAGCAGATGTTGGTTGTTAGCCAGCATTTTCTTCCAGGAACTACCATTCACTTTACTCAGAACAGTTGTTTCATTTCCAGGTCAAAAAATTCATAGCATATATTTTAATCTGAAGAATGGACAAGGTGGAGTCTATAAATCGTTAAATGATGCCGAACATGTGGATGTGCATTTCATAACAGACCTACAAACATTGTGCAAGCTATTCAGTGGCGAAATGTCACCGACAATGGCAATCACATTTGGCAAATTCAAAATTGAAGGGAACAAGGAAAAAGCTTTGTTATTATTACAACTTTTTAAGCCATCAAATAAGAGCAAACTCTAAGTGTAACATTCCAGTAAAGCAATTGTATTAAAGATTCAGGAAACCATGAAAAATCATCCCAAACTCTGCAAGCTTTGTAATTTTCACAATTTGAATTTAGAAATCAATCAGGAAAGTTCAAATAATCAAATGAACAGCTAAGAAGCGCAAAACATGAAAATGCCATAAGGAATGAAATGGAAGCAGCAACTGTGTGTATATTAAGGCAAAAGAAATTAAATGTCTGCAATCAATCTACGACTAAACAGATATACTGATAAAAATAAAACTATTCTAAGCAAAACAACATGAAAAAATATAACTTGAAGTTTCGAAAAATTGCATATTATAAATATGCTATAGTTGACTGATGACAAAGCTGAATCACTATAAAATAAATATTAACTATATATATGGTTAATTGCTTAATGACACATTTCCAGTAAACAGTTCAGTGATATGGATATTAATTGTTGTAATATGGCATGCACTGGTTTTTCTGAATAACTTATAAATTAATATTTGTTCCTTTCTGGATGGTCCTAATTACTGATCGACGTAATAGAACCTGGCAATAATGACAGCTGCCTGATTACTAAAGATTGTATATCAGACAAAAAGTCGATGATATCACTGCTAATTAAAATTTAATCCTATTCAGTGAATCATATTGTGCTGAAATATCAATTGCTTGCATGACTCCCACGCATCATATTAGCTCCTACCTTAACAACATTACTTTAAACTAGCGTAGCAACAGTTGAATTCATTGGAAAATGGTCCAAAAAAAACTAAATAGCCGTAGTGGCCAAAAACTATACGCTTTAGACTTCTCGAACAATATCCTTAACGATTTCTGTATTCTTGGTAGTTACAACATTATCCATTTCAGCAATCTGGCCATCAAATGGCTCGGTTCTTTCTGATGACTCGTCGAAACCAAATATCTCATCACTTAAGAAGCTATTAGCATCAACACTGAAGTCTTCTTGTTCTTCATCTCCATCAAGAGCAACAATTCCCTCTGACCTTTTTGCAGTCACAGTAACGCTTGATCCATTACCAAGACCGTGTTTTCCCCCGTTAACTTCCGGCCATCCATCCAATGCACCATCCAGAAAATTAAACAGTTCGTAATTCTTTATACAAAATTCTGAAAAGAAAACCGCAACCAAATTAAAACCTTACCTAAGAATTTCCTCGTTCAATGTCATTGGTTTAACTTCTAAGTACTATTATAAATTGAAAAATATGTAAAATAACTAATGAATATAACAAAATACTACCAAGATCTCTTAGCTGAAGAGTTTTTCGTTTGTCAAAAACCGCTTGCCCATAAGCTGCTTTTGCCAGCAATCCAGTGAAACGTTCCTGAAATTCCTACAAAAACTTATACGAGATTTACAAAAAAGGAAAAGAATCAATATTTTCAAAAAAAAGTAACACACCGCAGCAAGAGTGAGAAGTTGTACGGCCTTAACTGAAATGGTCGTGCAGTTCGAACCAAGTCTAAATATTTTCCTAACACGTGTGATGGGTAATTGCGTCTGGGTTGCTGAACTAGCTGAGTCTTCCATTCTTCTATGCTAAAAATAGTTTATATAGAAAGAACCAATTCGACTAATCATTCAAATAATACATTTTGTTAATGAAGCGGAAGCTATCAAAATAGTGCAAAAACTGGGTGCAACCTTTGATATGACATCTTAGTGAACGGCATAAAAATTTTCAAGTGATCGAATTACTTCAGCGAGAAAGAAATTATAAACTGAGAGGAAAGAATGGATTCATTCTGAACAGAGCAATTAACAGGTCAGTACTGGCGGCAGTTCCGAATTTCTGTTAAAGTAAGAAGTGATAATAACATATGATGGATGGAATGACGAGATAATGTCTCGACGACGGGTATTTAGAATATCTCATCAATGAGGCTCCTAATAGGATCATATATTCTATAACAAAGTCTTTCAGAAGTATTACTGAATCATCCTGTTTCCATTTTAGTGGCTTTCGAAAGAGTACCAAATGACTACCCTATCATCCATCATAATAATTCATAATACTTCTCGATACGCGAAGTTTTTCTAATCAAGTATGATTTGAAAGCTATGACTTGAACCGTTCGACAATTAGTGATGACCTGTTCCATGGCTTACTTCTTATGCTCTGACAGGCAATCTTGGCTCCTGAGATTTAATCGCAACACAAATACAAAAAAATGAAGAAAATCTCAAAAGCCAAGAACGAAATGCAACTTTCTGACCCCTTCCCACGAACAAATTCCCGCCTCATCTTCGTTTCCCTCGGTGAACTCGAAATGCTACAACCAAAAATTGTGGCAAAAGACAATTTCCCAGTTTATGTATTTGTGTATTGGTGTGTTGTTTGTTGTTGCCGTTTCGTTCCGTAAGTTTACAGAGGAATTGTTCGATGTTATCCAGAATTGTTTATATACTTTTGCTAGACCCATCTTGGAATGTTCGGCATGATGCAATGACGAGTATGGCCAACTGTTAATTGGCTTAACTTTCCAAAATATTGTGTTATTCCTTGAATCCTTCAGTTTATTTTCGGTTCCTAGTTTTCCGATTGACTTCTAATGAAGTCTTCGTGGACATCCACTTCATCTTTGCTATTCTCGTATTCCAACTATTTTCTGGTCCAATTTATTTAATAGCTTTAAATAGAAAAGCAAATAATTTAATGAGGTAATTTATTATTGTGAATTGCTGTGGTTCATTTCAACGGTAAGAAACACTTATTATTATTGGATTAGTTTGTTAACTTTGTGAACCCAGCTCGAGAACAATTCAGCCGGTCTAATTCTTCTGGTTGATAGGTGAGTTCAATTTCGATAAAGGGATATTCGGAATTCAGAAATTAATGACGTGGAGTGGTCAATCATTGCACTGATATTAACATTTGCTCTCAGTGATTTCTAAACTAAAAGAGTCAACTGTGATGAAATATGACAAGGCTTAGTTAATTCGTTCATTTAAACGAGTGTTTTAGCAATTCCAAAGCTAATCGTGTGGTCTCAACCCTCTTCCTTTCAGTACATTTAATAATATAAAATTACCTCGGTTTTAATTTGAATTGCCTCAGTCATTAAGTTTTCTTCTCCACGGTCTCTCTGTACTGAAACCACATAAATATGTCAGTTACAAAAGCGGTGATGGCATGATTGAAGCGAATACGATGCGATATCATTGTGCAAATATTGATGTCTGTGGTGATGGTAGTAATTATTATATGTGGAATAATTATTATATTATCTATGATAGTTGTAATATTCGTTGGAATTCTAAAAAATTTTCCAATTAACTTAATGATTAGTTATTCAGTGGAATGAATATAAAGGCGGCGCATTTATTCAGTCGATGTATTACGCAGTCTTTTCTTGGCTTACGGTACTATCAAACATCGCTTTTACCTGAAGGTGCAAAGGCCTTCATCAACGGTATTATTCCCTCAATAATTTTTTATTTTGATTTTTATTTCTAATTTTTTATTCTCATTTCAGTTCATTATGCTTCTTCCTCTGAAGATATCTTTACACCAAATTACTACCGATAGAAAAATAGCATATAGCATAGAAGAAAGAATAAATGAGAAATTTGAAAGAAAATCAAAATTTAAGATATTATCCATATGAAACTGCTATACTTCGATCATGCGGAAGCATTTTGTAACTATCTTGGTTTTATTTTGATAACAAACATCTGGAAATAATCAGAGAGCACAAAACTCGAATAGTATCGTGAATTTCAGCTTTTTAACCAGATAAACAGAAGCATTCCGAGAATTATCGGCTCATTGTAGGTCAGTGGACTAATGCATCATCATGTGCCACATTTCAAGTATCAAATCCATACAATTATGAAGTTATATGCGAATGTACCAATTGCGATGCGGTCGATGCTGAAAAAGCAAGTCATGCACCAGTTGAATAAAATTCATAAGATAAGAATTAAATTTAGCGATTCTCAATAAAATAAAGATTGCAATAAAATTTCAAAATTGAAGTCTGTGAAAGCAGCACGGGAAGCCTACAGCGCATGGTCATCGTCCACAACTGCTAAAGAACGTGGTGGAATGCTAGAAAGCTGGCACCGTAGAATGTTGGAAAAGCAGAATGAGTTAGCCGAACTGATCACCCTTGAAGAAGTATCTTTGTTGATTCCTATGAAGTATTATTTAATTTTTGCATTTCTTAAGTTTATATGTGTTCCATATATCTTGAGAATCTATTCTTCTCTGATTGGATAAGAAAATGCACTGATTTGGCATTTTTAGGGTAAACCACTAGAAGAAGCACGTGGTGAAATTATTTATTCAGCATCATTTTTGAAATGGTTTGGCGAAGAAGCCCGAAGAATACATGGACAGATCATTAAGCCTACATCGACACATCGGGTACATTTCCATACTCGTGAGCCGATTGGCGTCGTTGGAATTATTACACCTGCAAGTTTTTCAATCAATTTTTTCTTTTAAGTTTTGGTTGAAGTCTTCGCCAAAAAAAGCTTAACCTTGAACTGATAGGTCTTTTCTTATTTATTGAATTAGACCCAACAGAAGCCCGATTGACACGGCTATTAATTGTCCAATTAGAAAATTCTAGTCACCTTAACTTTTTCACCTTATCATTTACCTATCTCCAACTGCAGTGGAACTTCCCATCCGCAATGATAACTCGAAAAGCAGCAGCAGCACTAGCGATTGGTTGCACGGTGGTTGTGAAGCCGGCCGAAGATACACCACTTTCAGCTCTAGCTCTTGCACAGGTTATTCTTTTATTTTTTTCCCTCCTGCTTTTTGTCTCCCTCACTCGCCGTTTCGTTGCTAAAATTAGGAAATGTTGCAGTACAACTAAGATAGTGACAATGGTTGACCATAAGCTGGTCACGATTGTTTCTTGATAAAAATGATATTTTTGATAGGTTTATGAGATTGATTTTTTCATTTCTTCCATTTTATTTTGCCCAACTAATAATCAGTTTTAAAATCAAAATCTTTACACAAACGATCCAGCATGTTGTAGGTTTTAGATAGCTAAAGAAGCTGGTCTTCCAGACGGTGTCTTCAATGTTATTCCGGCAGATTTGAAGAATACGATGCAAATAACAAAGTTTTTATGTAAATCGACCGACATCAATGCAATTTCATTTACGGGCAGCACTGAAGTAGGAAAAGTGAGCCACCTACTTCGTCACTTTCAGTTTATTTGAATCATGTGACTTAGATGTGACTAGACGTTCAGATTATCACATGACGATCATTTGTTAAATTAAAACATATTACAAAGTAATCCGAACGTTTCTTGATCAGTGCTTATCGTAGCGTCATTAATGTTTATTAAACTTCCTCAATGTGATCTCCTATCGCGTATCACGATCATGCTCATTTAGCGTTACCCTTTTGCAGCTATTGCTTTCACAGTCAGCTGGCACGGTGAAACGAGTATGTCTTGAACTAGGTGGTAACGCACCGCTCATCGTATTCCCTTCAGCTCATCTCTCAACAGCAGTTCAGGTTTGTTTTTGTTTATTCAAAATTAACGAGAAGTTTTGCAGGATTGAAGGAGCCATTCCAGAAGATAAAATAGGGTTCTTTTTTCATTGATGCTCTACTGATCAATGCAACATTTACTTTTTTTTCCTTTTGTTAGTGCATACCACTATTTACAGCACAGAATACCTGTTTTTATGTTTGAAAAGATAGGATAAAATCATTTTTCAAACAGTTTTTGTCAAATTTTGACGCATCACAATTTTTCTGCAAAAATAAAAGCGACATAAGCACAAGCAAAACTCTAAAATATAAACTTCCAGGGAACGATGGTGTCAAAATTTCGAGGTTCAGGGCAAACTTGTATATCTCCAAATCGTTTTTATGTACACTCTTCCATTTATGATTCGTTTGTTGAAGAAGTTAAATATGCGATGGCAAAATTGATTACTGGAGATGGCATGCAACCGAATGTCACTCAAGGACCCCTAATAAATGAAAAGGCTATACAAAAAGTAATATTTGAAAATGATTTATTTGATTAGTAGTAATAAAACTTCCTGTCGAAAAAAGCCCCTTATAAAGCCGTATAGTAAAGAGTAGCTTACATGGTTCTTAAATGGATCTAAGTAATCTATTAATTACATTTGATTGATTCACAATGAGAGATATTTTGCAAAACTATACAGAGATAAATCGGATAAAAAATTCCCTTCTTGGTTTGTCAATTATTATTAACATAATTTGGAGGTTGAAAAGCTATTATCGAATGCGACTCAAAAAGGAGCACGTATAGTACTGGGTGGGAAGCGTGTTCCTCAAAGCACCTGTTTCAAACCGACGCTGCTGACCAATGTAACCAGTGATATGGATATTGTCCATACTGAAATTTTTGGTCCCATTCTCGCTATCCAAAAGTTAGTAACTTCTGAAAAATCTGAACTTCAGCTTAATTCTAATCCATTTGCATCTAAAAGTCAGTGAAGGTAAGTTGATACCCAAAATAATATTTTCATCTTAGATTCGAAACAGAAGAGGAGGTTTTGGCACTCGCAAACGATAGCAGAACTGGCTTAGCTGGTTAGTGTATATCTTACAGTTTTTCAGTTAAAACAGTGATCTTTTTTTAAAAGTGAAATGCAACTTTTCTGCTATTTTTTGGGATTTTTAGTATTTCGATGTTATGAAGATGTACTGTAATACAAACTATTTCCGTTCACCTGGAGACAGAGTAAGAGATATTCTAATCTCTCATTGACAACCATCTGATGGTATTATTGCTCCAATTCGTGTCGGATAGGGAATTTTCAATGACAGCCTTTCCATCATTTATAAAAGATATGTTTTGTTGAGGTTTTTAATAGAAATGAATTTGAAGGTTATATATTCACGACGGATTATGCCCAAATATTGCGGGTCAGTCGTAACTTAGAGGTTGGAATTATCGGTGTCAATGAAGGTATGCTAATTAAGTAGTTATTTTACGTCTTCTATTTGATGCATTGTTTGTCATAGCATGTTCCACAAATTGGTTCATATTTGCACATAAATACACTTGTCGTTACCGATAAATTTAGAAATTTCATGCTTTTCGAAGTTCTAATCCAGATGAAATCCAATCATTTTAGGATTAGTATCATGCGCGGAAGCAGCTTTCGGTGGAATGAAGGAAAGCGGTTTGGGTCGTGAAGGCGGCTCGCAAGGTATAGATGAATTCTCGCAGTGGAAATATATATGCATCGGATTCTAACCTCATTACTCCGTCACTTACAATATTTAGCAATAAATTAGCAAATTCTGTTAAAGACAATTTTCATTTCAAAAAATTCTGTTTTTTGATTCTTGAAACTGCATCATTAGCGTTATCTTTAACTCATGGTAGAGATCACAATGCAACTTATTAACTGATTGCTGTCCAACAGCATTGCATGCTGAGCTTATCAAAAGATATCGATTTTATTTAGAGTAAAATCATTTCTTGTGCCATAGAAATTTGTGTTATGATCCGATTTGGTTTTCCAAACAAATTGCAGTTGTCAACAAATTGCATTGGGAAAACGGCATGAATATCTTCTCGTGAAGCTAACAGACAAAGAAATGACCTGAAATTCTGTTAACGTAAAATTTAAGGTTTGTTTATGATGCTTACTTTGAAAGTTACGCTATAATGCAAAGAAGACGATACATATAGATATCGATAACAATGTATAGATCGGGAGATTTCCATCACGATGTTGCAACAAAAAATTAAAAAAGAAAAGGGAAGACAATGTATGACAATGACATCAACTAAATGGATATACAGCTTTGATATCAGCAGTATTAATATCTATGATTTGTTCACTTTATTTCATTTATTTTAGCACGTCAATTAACAATGGTCCTCCCATCTCTTTAATCGATGCTTGTTAAAAAAGATTGGCACTGCGGGATGTTGCTAAAAGGCATTCATTCAACAAAGCCATCCAAAACGAGTGAAAGATTTCCTGCTTTTCGTTTAGTTTACGAAAAATTAACCGCAGTCAAGATACTGGGAGAAGTTATTGCTAATGAAATTAAAAACTCTGAGGCCTCTTTGCGCAATTTATGTTATTTCGAAGATGACAAAGACTAAACGATGCCAAGCTAGAAAGTATTCTAAAGCTTTGAAAAGAATGCTGCTTAATGGAAATTAGACACTTGAGATTCCTAGTAAGGACAAATGATCTGAGGATTAGCGTCGTGCCTTCCAAAGAGCTGAGTTTTTTGTAATGAGTCGGAAAATATACTTCAAAATGAATAATGGCTAATAGAGTGATCCGGTGAGCGTCAGCAGATTTTTAAAAGAGTATACGTTGGAAAAGATATAAATTCGAAACAGATAAAAGCTTAAGGAAACATTTAATTGGTAAGAGTGGAGTATGGACGTGAGAATGTGTTAAAAATATAAAATTTTATGCATCTTTTAAGCATGCTTAAGCCGAAATTGAATGGAAATTTGATACTAGAGAGTTGAAATTATTGGGATCGATCAAGCTCGTCTTTATCGATCGATTAATCAGTATACTAGCCGGGCATGGTTTCAGCTTCAGCACAAAGTCCTGTAAATCAAAAACTAATTGTCAAAGTTTCTTCAAAGGATAAAAACCAAGCAAAAGATTATTTTTGGATACGGTAACATATAAAAACAAAACGAAATCAAAGCTGACGCGTGAATATCTCTCTTCCTGCACAGTTTTCTGCGCATTTCCTCTTAAAAATTAAACTCGGCTAAAAAATCTTAGTTACCAGTTAGCTTACAGTATTATACTGGGATCCTACCTTCCATTTGGTCGTTCTGCCAAAACGTTGATTCTTTTAATTTAGTAGATGTCATCTGAACTTGCATTGCGGATATTGTTGGCATTATGGACGATATGCGATAGATGCTTTGACCTTCAAGATAATTTATAAGTCAAGCACTTAAAAAGTTCACTAATACTTTAAAAGTATACTTTAATGCTTTAAAAGAAAGAATAAAGCCAATATAGCGCAGACTTCACGCTTTAGTAAGACCGAACGATAGAAACTATACCATATCATTAAATCAGAAAATCTTTTCCTCAGCGAATTTACTTTCGGAGAGTTTGAAATTTCTATTTTCGTGTTGAATAACACGTCGAACATCCTCCACTGGTACTCCTTCATAAAACGTTTCCGTATATGTTGTCTTCCAGTTTTCTGTACATGTTTCTCTATGCTCCGCTGTATCATATACGAAGAACGCTGATTTCAAGCTTTCTGTACACAACACGCTGCAGCGTTTATGCTTCGTTTCTACGACAAATTCGTCTTGTTTTTTCTGTTCCTGAGATGAGAATATTAGAAACCACTGATTTCGAATATTCTGTGGTATGCTCCCGTCCATATCTGATAATAGTAAGTAGAATACTCACGGTTAACTGAGTTGATTACCAACCTTCCAGATGTCCGAACTGCAAGGCATAGCAATTTCAAATCTGTTCTTTTTTGGCCAGGAATTCTATCTGCGACTGTTCCGGTCCGGAATGAATCAACAATATATAAAATAACTGTATCGCATGGTTTCTTAACAGCATACGCTTTTCTTTTCTAAGGGCTGGCTATCCGGGGCAACCCTGATAGGAAACTGTATCTCTATCTGTCCTTCTGAAACTAACGTAATTGTTTCAGCCTTAAACAATTACGTTAGTTTCAACTTCTAAAGTTAGTTTCAACTTCTAAATTTTCAAAAAATCTAACGAACCTCCCATAATTCAGATTCAGCAGGATGCTTCGTTTCGTGTCGTTCACCTTTCTCAGCAGTGAACTCAGTACCGGTTTGCGTTTCTGATATAAATGATCCGTCGCCATGCAAGATATCAGAATCCTGTGGTTTTGACACCGGATATCTTTCTCCTGTTTTGCTTGTGTAATCTTGATGGGAAACTGTATCTCTATCTATTTGTCCTTTTTTCTGAAAATAATGTAATTGCTTCAGCTTTAATTAACTTCTTAATCTCAGCAATTTTTCTGAAAATTAAATTTAACAAACCTTCCATAATTCAGATTCAACAGGATGTTTCGTTTTGTATCGTTCACCTTTCTTAGCAGTGAACTCAGTACCGGTTTGCGTTTCTGATATAAATGATCCGTCACCATGCAAGATA